>OY998177.1:205476327-205665827 GCA_963921935.1 Galeruca laticollis
TGAAAGAGCATATTTTACACTACAAAACGCTTACTTGGTTTTGACTTTTTGACTTTCGTCTTCGCCGCTAGATGGCGTTAACTGAAATGGTAGCAAATTTTTGAGTTTTTTCCAAAAAAAAACAAATGTAATTGTATATTAATTTTTACATATTTTAAAAGAGGATACATTTTCATAAAATTTAATGAAAAAAATTAATCATCTACCTTTTTTTGAACCGTTAATATTGAACAAAATATAATTTTATTACATTAAAAAATGGCACGCCACTGCTTTTTATAAAAATAAAAATCATTTTCGTAATCACTTATTAGTTGCTAACAAAAAGAACCTTTTGAGACTTTTTTTCGTTAGACAAAAGGTTTTGGATTGAAAAAATTAGATAGGTTTACATACTGTTTAAACTAACATCGCATTTAAGCGAAGCAGGCCATGATCTATATTAATAAAGAAAACACCAAATTGTCAATCACGCTGATATTCGTTTTGACAGTTCCTGCTATTAACATCTAATGTTATGTAAAAAGTATTTTTACAACAAATCATGTCTTTTACGAACGAAGAAGCCTTTGATATGTTGAGAATTTATTTTCAATGTTTTGAAAATTCGGCGATTGCTTCTGGGTAGTATGCATTGCGTTATCCCCTCCGAAGACTGCATTCGAGAATGGTTTTTCGTCGTTTAGCCTTACGTTTAAGGCAACATTGCCAAGTGCAACCAACTCCAACTTTGAGAAGAAATCGTAGAGTAAGAAGAGAAGATAACATAAATGTGTTGGCTTATATTCATGCAGACCCCCATTTAAGCATAAGAGAGATCTCCAGATATTTAGGAATATCCTATGGCTCAGTGCAAAAAATATTAATGGATTTTAAAATGCATCCGTATCACGTCGTGATTCATCAATCTTTAAATGAAAATGACTTTGAACGTAGGCTCAATTACTGCTACTGGCTTAGAGATTTCATTAGGGAAAACAGTCATATTTTGTCACAAATATTGTGGACATATGAAGCATCTTTTTGCAGTAATGGCAGGGTATATCTTCATAACATGCATTACTGGTCGGACACTAATCCACACTGGTTACGTCAACGTCTGGTGCGGTGTTATTAATGGTGCTATTATCGGTCCGCACATCTTTAATGGCAAACTAACCGGTCACATGTATTTGAACTTTTTATTGAACGATTTACCAGGACTCTTAGAAAATGTGCCTTTAGAAGTAAGAAGAAACATGTGGTTTCAACAAGACGGACGTCCGGCACATTATACTCGAAATGTGCAAGATTCTTGAACATGCATTTTCCTAACCATTGGATTCGTAGAGGCAGTCTATTTTTCTGGCCACCGGTTCCCCGATTTAACCTGCCATGATTTTTACCTGTGGTACCGAATAAAGGATTTGGTGTATAAAACTCGACCAACTACTCGAGAAGACATGATAGTCCGAATTCAAAACGCCATAAATAATATACCAAGAGCGGAAATTGAGGCAGCTGTCAACTTCACCGATAAAATATTGGACCAGTGCATTCAAAATAATGGACAACATTCTGAACATTTACGACAAAACTATTAACTTGTTTTTAACGTTTAGTTCTGTGTTCTTGTTTTTAGTGTTATTGCTCCTGCTGTTGTTGGACAGTTTTATTAAGATTTTTTTTTCCAAATATGTAAATTAGTATATTTCGAGATATGGGCGCCCTATGTAAATTTATTTGATTTTTTTAATCCAAAACCGTTTGTCTAACGAAAAAAAGTCAAAAGGTTCTTTTTGTTAGCAACTAATAAAGTGATTACGAAAATGATTTTTATTTTGATAAAAAGCAGTGGCGTGCCATTTTTTAATGTAATAAAATTATATTTTGTTCAATATCAACGGTTCAAAAAAAGGTAGATGATTAATTTTTTTCATTAAATTTTAGAAAAATGTATCCTCTTTTGAAATATGTAAAAATGAACATACCATTACATTTGTTTTTTTTTGAAAAAAACCAAAAATTTTCTACCATTTCAGGTAACGCCATCTAGCGGCGAAGACGAAAGTCAAAAAGTCGAAACCAAGTAAGCGTTTTTTAGTGTAAATTATGCTCTTTCATATGAGCCCAAATTTGTTAAAATCGGTCAAGCGAAACGGGAGAAATCTTGGTTTGTTTAAAAAAACAATTGAACTTCCCCCACCGCTTTATTTTGATAGATAGAACAAAACATTTTAGTCAAAAAGTGTAGGTGAATAGTCAGTAAATATGAAAATAATATCATCGATATACTTTCATTATGCAATATTCTGTAAAAATCCCATTTTTCTACGTAGTGTTAGTTGTTACGCCCTCTAGCGGACGTTTGACAAACTCGAAAATAATTTCCAGCAATTTCTCTTGGCGACTGTTCATCTTTCCAATTTTAATTATTACTAGTCATAATTGTCGATTTAAGAGTACGGATGAAATATTTATATAATACTGTTAAAGTTTGGATGATACGCAGTGGTTCTAACACTTTTAATTCCCATTTTGTTACTAAAGACTTTAAAAATATGTGATTCGAATGTGTAATTGAATGTGCTGATTCAATAAAACCTTAATAAAATCATCTTTTGTAATATTCTTTAATGGAAATGCTTCCACCTACGATGTATATGTGAATATTTAAAAATCTCCCTTTAGGGATCTCAAAATTTCCAATTTCTGACTTGGTGTGTCTTGAAATTTTCCATTTTTAACAATCAAAACAACGTTTTGTCTTAAAATTGCTATCTTTGTTCATTCTCGGTCCAAAATAACGAGAATTTTTGAGATACTTTAATACCTGGATGAACTCGCACCAAATCTTCAAATTTGAAATATTTGCGAGTTGATTCCTGTTTACTTTTTTAGTTACAAATTTATCCTAATGTTTTTTTTCTTTTACAGGTAAGATCCTTTTTCTAATTTCTACAAGTAGAAGTGGTTAGTACCAACTAGTAAGTATTAAATCTAATTGTTTAAACGGTACTCACTTTATCAAAAAATATACTCGATTTTTTTTTAAATTCGTGGTGTTTCGAGTGCGATTGCGTGATACGGAGTGAAACGAAATTTCGAACTTATGTGAATCAATTAACGTGGATCATTCTAATGTGGATATAACTACAACCTGGCATGTGCTAATAGGAAATATTGTGAAAACATTTTGTGTATTCGTATTCGTGCAGAAGATAATCGCGAGTTCGAATTTTTCGGTTTGCCGAGAAAATGTGTAGTATATTTTTGCATGAGTGGGTTACCTTTTGACAACAACTTTTTTAATTTAATTATATCAGGAGATTATTAAATAATCGATAATTTAAAACCTTCTGTAGCATATACGAGCTACTTAATATTACTGTTAAAATATGGATTACAGGTGAATTTATTTCTACTTTTTACCTACATTAAATATTAGTTTTAAATTTAATTTATATAAAAAATTAATGCATAGGTATTGGTTGGATTTATATGCAATAATGATTATTTTAAAATGTATGTAATGCTCGAACTGTTCAAATTAATCAACTTCCTAATACGTTATATTATTATCATGTATCCTTAGAAATATTATTGTTGAATTGAGTCATATAATGACACCATAAATTTCAAATTATTTTTTTTTTCGAACTTTGAACGCTCACCTGATAATGTTTGAGTTGAAAACATTCAAGGTCAAGGTTATAAAACGATTTGTGATCGTTTTGTGTTTTCCAAGTAACAGTATCGGTTTAAGCAAATTGTCACCTAACTGTTTTTAAAGAATTTGTCTTGATTTCTAATTACTAGTACCTACGTAAATGTTTCTTTGTCGGTATATTTCTTGTAAAATATTCCAAGCATGTGCCTGTATCCTCACAATTACAATACATTATTTGTGATATTATTAATAAGTTGAAGCTTTTTAATACAAAGTGTCCAGAAACTCTCCTGCCAATCGGAAACTGCAGTTATTAGAAGTGATTATAAGTCGATTTAGCTCAAATTACCTTAATCCGAAAATGCTTCCTAAGGGAGCTACAGCCCTTTGAAGAAGACGTCCTCATATGAGTTTTCCTTCAAATTACTCAAAAATACCGTTACTTAAAATATTCAAACTTGGTATAATATATAAACAGTTACAAACCAGTCGTTTGCTGTAAATATAGTATATTCTATAACAAGGGTGGAATAAGCAAAATTGTACACGAGTAGAAAGATTATTTTATTTTAATTATTTTTAATTTGGCCTTTCTAGGTTAACATAAAGCTGGCAGCGCTATGTTCCTTCCTTTAACGGGTAATTTTTTTTTGGTACAAATTAGTACAAAATGAGTAATACTAAAAATCGTAATAGGTTTGATTTAATTCTGCCGCAATGGTTTTGCCAGCTTCACAGAGGTTATAATATAAACTATTAAAGATACGACAAGAACACTCCAAGTATATTTTGTTCTTCATTAAATATTGAACAAATTGAGTTCTGGTACGGAGCTCTAATTCAATTGTTTATTAATTATTTTTTATTATTATCAATATACTTTCCTCGAAATTAACTTTTTTTTATTTTACTTTTCAGTTCAAATATATTTTTTATTTCTTATTTTTTTTATTTCGACAGAAAGTCGCATCAACCGTAGTAGGTTATTAGCGACGGTACAATAGATAATTACATTATTACACTGAATTATACATATTAATTAATTTTAAAAATATTATTAGTTTATCATAATTATTATCCTGAAATAAGGCTTGAAATGTGTTGGGTAGTTTACAAATGTTTCTTTGATTATAGTATTTAGGACATTCTGTGAGGATATGTTTCACTGTTACATCTACATTACAGATATCACATACTGGATGTTCTTCACGTTTTATTAGGTAAGTGTGAGTTAGTCTAGTATGCCCCAACCATAGACGTGAAATAATCACTTGGTGTTGCCTGTTGTTAGAAAATGGAAACCACTTTTTATATAGAGGTTTAATTTCACGAAGTTTTGAGCCACTTTCAGTCTACTGAGATTGCCACAAAGCGATCACTTTCCTATTTAATACGCACTTTAGATCCGAACTAACCACCTTTGAAATCAATACCGCACTTTCATCTGTGATGGAATTACGAGCACATCTGTCCGCTTCTTCATTTCCACTAATACCAATATGGGATGGGATCCATATAAAGATGACATCATTGTTTCGTTCTCTGGCAACGTAGAGTTCTTTCTTAATGAGATGAACCAAAGGATGTTTAGAATAAATCGTTTGTATCGAGTGTAAGGAAGTAAGAGAGTCTGTAAGGACAAGGAAAGAGTTGTGGTGGCTGCTTTCGTTGATATGTGTTATAGCTTGATATATAGCGAATAGTTCTGCCGAGAGGATATTTGTGTAGGATGGAAGTTTATATCGGAGTTTCTGCGAATCAGTTACTACAGCTGCTCCTACGCCTATGGTCGATTTCGAGGCATCTGTATATATCTTTTGGTAATTTGGATACTTTCCCAAAGTGTCGAACAGCTTGGCTTTTATAACAGTTGGGTTTGTATTTTGTTTATCATATTTAGTTAAGCTTTTGTCGCAATTAGGTATCTTTACCATCCAGGGTTCTATGTTATAATAAGTGGCAATTGGGTAAACTTTTGGTAGACAGCAGTCAATTTCTTGAAAGTATGTTCTAATTCTCTCGTAAAACGGTTTTGGTGTCCTCGATTTCCCAGTAAAAAGTCCTTCTAATTTATTTGAGTGTGTGTACTGATAAGTAGGATTTGACATATTAGCAAGAATAGTAACTGCATAATTGCTGCTAAGAAATTTTCGCCTTAGGCTTAAGGCTGGTTCTCCAAATTCCCACTGTAGACTTTTTACCGGTGTAGTTCTAAAAGCTCCAAGTATAATCCGGAAAGCGGAATTTTGGATTATTTCGAGTTGGTCGGTGTCAGTTTTGTTTGCTGTATCATATGCTATAGAGCCATAGTCCAATACTGATCTGATGAGAGATTTATACAGTAACAATAAAGTTGGTCCATCAGCACCCCATTTCTGTTTAGCTACCACCTTTAGAATGTTTAATCTCTTTTGGCATTCTAAGACTAGATTGTTGATGTGTATTTTCCAATTTAATTTGCTGTCTAAG
Source organism: Galeruca laticollis (assembly GCA_963921935.1). Classification (NCBI taxonomy): domain Eukaryota; kingdom Metazoa; phylum Arthropoda; class Insecta; order Coleoptera; family Chrysomelidae; genus Galeruca; species Galeruca laticollis. The sequence continues at coordinate 205,482,446 of OY998177.1, forward strand.
TGCATACCTAAAAATTTTACAGAAGGTAAGATCTTTAGATTTTCGCCATGTAGTATCAAGTTAGGTTGAAATAGTTAATTTGTTTTGCTAAATAACATGCAGTGAGTTTTGGAGGTTGAAAAACGAACTCCTGTTTGCGAACACCAAATTTCCAGGTTTGTAAGAAAATCTTGGAGAAAATTATTCATTGTGGTCATATTTGTACCTTTTAAGAAAACAACTAGATCGTCAGCGTATATTCTTGCTCTAAGGCGTGCTTTTATATTCTCCAAGATGCTATTCAAGGCTTATTACGGAGCCTTGCGGTGTCCCATTCTAATTTATTTTTAGATATCTGTGTATTTGTTCTGACAACAAAAGTTCTTTTTTGGAGGAAGTTTTTGATAAAAGGTAAGCAGTGGCCTTGCATGCTCCATTCACTCAATATATGATATCGCCACACCGTGTCGAATGCCCGGTTAATATCGAAAAATATAGCCATGCACGTCTGGTTCAATGCGAAACCCTCATGAATAAAGCTTTCCAATTCAACAATGTTATCTAAAGTTGATCTATGTTTTCTGAAGCCACTTTGTTCCGGGATCAGAAGGTTTCTGCTTTCAAGTGTACATAAAAGTCGTTTGTTAAGTATTTTCTCGAGTAGCTTGTACATTGAACAAGTTAGTGAGATAGGTCTATAAGATGCAGCGATTGTTTTAGGTTTTCTAGGCTTTAGTATTGGTATGACAATAGCTTCATCCCATTTTTCTGGAAAGAGGTGTTTAGTCCAGATTTTATTGTATAGGTGCAACAAGTAATCTTTGGAATTTTGAGGTAAGTGCTTCAAGAATACTACAGGAATGTCATCTGGTCCTCCGCATGTATCTTTTAAGTCTTCTAGTGCTTCATTTAATTCATTTTCAGTTATATTAGGATTTAATGGATCGAGTATGTCAAAAATTTCAATATCATTTGCTTCCTGTGAGACTTTTTTGGTAATAAAGGCGTTATCATAATTATTGTTGTTGGAGTGACTAGCATATGTATCAGAGAGTATATCTGCAATATGTTTGTCGTCTGTAACCGTTATTCCATTGAGATCGAGAGATGTTATTTTTTGAATGGAGCTTTTACCAGAAATCTTCTTGATTTTTTTCCATACATCTGATATTGGAGTGGATCTATTAATTGAAGATACAAATTGTCTCCATGATTCCTTTTTTGCAGTTTTTATTATGTGTCTAGAAATTGCTCTTAGTCGTTTGAATTCAACGAGGTTTTCTATTGAAAATACGATAAGAATACTTTTTTATTCTTCGTTAATTTGAACAAATTGAGCTTTCAGTCGAAGCTCTAACTTAATTGTTTTAAAAATTCTAAATAATAATCTAAAAAATGTTTTTAATGTTATTTTTTTATTTTAAGTATATAATTAACTTTTCATTTTTACAAAGTGTATAATTTGGAAAACTTTATTAATTTGACAATGTTTATTTGCTTATTTTATTGTTTTTGTCTATAAACTTTTAGAACGTTTTGTTGGTGGGATTCATAATTATCAACTTTCTTGTTGATTTCCTCTTGTGTTTTAACTACGTTAAATTTGGGGTTGTAATTACATCTGCTAGCAATGTTTAATTTTATTTATTTTAATAACAATAAAGAAAAACAGAAAGAAAGCTATTTCACATTTGAAGAGTTCAGCACTATTTTAGCAGAAATGGAAGCAATTTTGAATTCGAGACTTCTCCAACCTCTTTCAAATAATGCAAATAAATGACTTATCTTGTTTAACTCCTGGACATTTCTTGATTGGTGATAGTCTTACATCCTTTCCTGAACCTGATTTGTCAGAGAATTCTGAAAATCGCTTATCTCGTTTTGAAAGATGTACTCGTGTTCAACAGAATTTTTGGAAACGTTGGACAAAGGTATATTTTAACCAATTGCAAAACAGACAAAAAGGGTTCATTCCTTATACAAATTTAAAAGAAATGATACTGTATTGCTCAAGGAATAAAATTCGCGTCCGTTAGAATGGCCACTTGCTATAGAGTTGTTAAAATTATTCCTAGTAAAGATGATAAAGTATGTTTAGTTAAAATTAAAACGAAAACTGGAACTTATATTAAAAACATTACAAAACTATGTCCTTTATCAAAAGAAGATTAATTAGAAAACTAATTTCTGCGTTTTTAAACAGTACGTTCTTGTTAGTTGAATTTTTTTATTTTTCCTTTATCGAAGCTAGGAAACTTCAATCGAGTGGAGTATGTTTTAAATTAGTTCAAACATTCTTTAATATTTTTGACAATTATTCCTTTTAATTTTATTTTTATTAATCAATCAGTAAAGAAAAAGTGAAGTTTGTTTATCTGAGTTTGTTGTCCATTGTGTATTATGTACGCCAATTAAGAAGATTACTATTCCAATTATTGTAATAATTTGTTATTTGTAGATTAAAAACCCATTGGACCTTCGAAAAAGATTTTAAAATACAGTTGTCTTTAGAAACTTTATTTTATGACCTATGGAAATTATTTCTGATGTATAAATAAGCAAATATACCTCTCTGACTGTTGAAAATCAATCAATATGTTTAAAAATTATATAAAAAGTAAAAAAAAACTTTTCCGTTTTTTGGGATCTTCTCTATGTCTTTTTGGTCGATATTCTGGTTCGCCATGTGTTGGGTATTAATATATGTAAGTATCTAATTATTAGGTTGATGCAATGCCTGTTGATAAAGTTCATTGACCTGTTTTTCACAACCGGATTTTTCCCAAATATTGCGTCTTCTTTTTCCAATGTCAATAGTTACTTTATTATAACAAAATTTAGATGGTGGCCTTTTTGCTCTAGTATATTTACGATAATTATAGAACCTGTTTATTTTTTGTTATGATTCCCTTAAAGTATAAATTCCTCATATAACATGGCAACGCAGTTTCCGTCCAATTCGTTTCCACCCTGCTGACGGATGATGAATTTCCCCTACCACGGACCATAAAATGCGGGTGGTGAATCGATAAGCAACATTGCCAAGCTGCAATATAGCTAGGTTGCCATGTTAACGATCGCGACCCGGTTATTTTCGATGGAACTCCAGTCTCTCTGCGACCGGGAGGCCGGGACACTGGCAAAATTGCGGATTGGCTATCCAGAAATGATTTTTTTGGTTTTCAGCGGTGGCACAGTCCCAGGATAAAACGGCATATGTAAGATTTATGTGACTATGTTGTTTGATGTATGTCCCCTTTAGGTAAAAGCCGGTATGGACCGGGTTTGATGTTTGGTGGTGTCTGTAATGCTTTGTTGGGGAATGAGGGCATTTTATTTATGTAAATATTATATTTGTTCACGATAAATCGACCTTAATAAAGCATTTACGGAAATAATATTGACTGTATTTGCATTATTTTGCAATTTATTTACGTGTATATCTGTTTACAAGTCATTTGTTTATTAAAGTAATGACTTGATATGATAATGCTTAACCTCTGCTTGTCCTTTGAAATAGAAAACGAATGAGTTAATGCTTGAAATTTCCATTATCTCGGATTTGGCTCCATCATAATAAAAGGACGAAAATTACAAGTATTTTCCCCCAGTTCAAAAGTTACCCAAGATACATTTGATAAATAGGAAGGAAATAATTATATACTACTTCCTAAAACTAAGTTACAAATCTACGTTTCTTACTTTTAAGGTACTCAGAGAATAGAAATGCATTGATTTTTCCATCACTGTACTGTTTAATTGTCTTTTCAATAAATTTTTGACGGTATTTAACTTTTAAATTATGATTTTTATCTGTTTGATGTGTACTTAGTATTTTATTTTGTTTTCAAAATTATTGGGTTTCTTGGTCATAGGAATTGAAGAAAACCAATTTTTTAACTAGCCAACGTTTCGATTTAATTGAAACTAGAAAGTAGACATTATTTCATTGCAATTTTTTTGGTAAATTAAACTACAGAAAAATGCAAAATTAGTTTGTTAGGGATAGGTTACTTACACTATTATAGAAGTTTTCCGTGTCCATAAATTATAACACATGGAAATGTATGGTGAGATAGAGAATTAATTAAAATTAAGATTAAAGTTAAACTTATTTTGGACGATACTACACATTAAAATATAAGATAAACTGAATTTTAAATGCTTAAGGTAAAAGCACCAATAATTGACACATTAAGAAACAAAATTCAAAAATTCCAATATTACCAAGAAACCATTGAATCTACAAACTGCATAATATGTTTTACCACTTCTAGGATGTTTAGAGAATCATATACATTGTTTTCTTCTGTTAGTTTTTGTTTTTACAATAAAAAAACATTTTTTTTCTATCAGTACCTAATACCAATGGTTGACATAGCATTATCCATAAATTGATATAATATGTCCCCAATAATAGACATTTTATTGAAGAAGGCTAATTAAAAATTAATTAATCAAAATCATATATTTACCACTAATAGTATACATATTTCAATGATTAACTGTTTTTATAAAATTAGTTTATATTAGACTTAAAAATGGAAAACAATATTACTGTCGAAGAATGTCATTGATACCAAAATATTTGACATAGTGTTCACCAATGTTTGACACAGGAGTTTGAAAGAGGATTAAAAGAGAAATAAGAAAGAACTATGTTGGAAAACATTTATTTAAGTACATTTCTTAATCAACGTTAAATTTTCATTTTTTTTAAACAATTTTTGATAGAATTTATACATCGACCGTTAAGTCCTCTTTAAATTCATACTTCATCTTATCACCAGCAACTTGCATATTTGGAAATGAGAGTCTGTATACAATTTGCGTCTTTTCAATAGTACTAACATCTGCATCATTTAAAATAAAAACATTTTTGTTGCTATCATTGCAAATTATAAAACATACACATATTTAGTAGAATAAGGAGTATAAATTTCATAGATAAACTAATAATAACATAGAGAAAAATTATATATCGTCAAGTGAAATAAGCATAGAGTCAATAAATAATAGTTTGTTAATGAATTAGTATAAATAATTTAAAGAAAAGATTAGAAAGAGATTACATAAAAGAATTTCTTTAATCCGAGGACTTCTAATTCATCATTTTCAAAAACTGCTTGAATTACACAGACAAAATGTAAAATTCTATTTAAAACGTAATCGCGTTCTTTATATTCAACTCTCTCGTCAGTAATTATGTCATCTATGTTTGATAGTCCATCATTTTCAGGTATGAAATAACTTTCTTCAATGTCGTCACTGCTGTTTCCTGAAGATACCCAATCTTCCTCTGAAGAGGAGCTAGAGAAATCTCGTCGTTTATGTTTTTCTACAGTTTTTTTAATGTTTGTAGATTTTTCTTTTTTGACTTGATTTAGGTCTTTTTTTTACTTGGTTTAGTTCTTTCTTCGTTTTGCGATCTTTTAGTCTTTTCTTTTTTGCTTCTTCAAGTTCTTTCTTTTTTAATTCTTTCTTCTGATAATACATTTGCCAACTCTTTGATGTTGTTACAGATGGAACCTTTTCCTTTTTATATTTCTTGTTTTTGGAAGGTTTAGGACCTGGCCAGAAACACTCGTTTTTAAAAGGGGTAGGAACATTAAAAGGTGAGTCAATGTTTTCAGAATGTCGAATTTCTTTTAACGGTGGAGTTACGTGTTGATTTTGTGTGTTTTCCTTTTCTTCCACTGAAACAGTATTGTCTAAATTTAGGATTTGCGATGGTCCTGCTATTGAAAGCTGATTTTGACTATCTGTGTTTTCTTAATCCTCAATCGATTTTGTGTTTTGTAGATATTTTTCATTTTGCAACTTTTCTGTGTTTTGAATTCACTTCCTTCTCTAAACTATTTATTTCATTCAAACTGCTAGTGTAAAATTCAAAAAGCGACTTATCTGCAATATCTCCAGACCAAACAGAATACTTTTTTAATTTTTCAACTTTGTCTTGGCTTATAAATTTCTCGACAAAGTGTAAACCATTCTGCATTATTTGCATTAAGAGCTTTTGCATTTTCTTTTTTTGTTGCTATGTCAACGGCCTTTGGATCACAGGAATAAATTCCACATTTCCGGAAACCATTTTATAAAATTTGCGGATTTATCTTTTTTCGAGTGTTTGTCTCAGTAACGAGGAGAAGTGAGTTTTTTTAGTATGGGGTTATTATAGTTCTGCACAATTTCTTTCCTCCCAGCTTTTAGTGTCCGAAAAACTGAAACATCCATTTGCTGAATTTTGTGGGTATAATTGGGTAAGCAAAGCTACAAGAATGATTTTATGTTCGTCACAAAATTGACTAACATATAAAGTTAAATGTGAGGCGTAGCCGTCTATGAATAAAATAACCGGAAATGCACTATTTGTTTCAAGTAACAAGGGATAAAATATATTTGATATTAATTCATAGAACGTTTCGCCCGTGATCCAACCATTATCCGATTTTCCAATTCCCCATGTTTCAGGTACACTGTTTGCTAATTCTTTAGGAATTCGTTCATACCTGAAAATTATCATTGGCGGAGCCAAATCTCCTGGAGCATTTCTTGTAATTAACGCGGTGAGACATTCTTTCTCATCACTGTTAAAAATTTTGTAGACATTCTTTGCTCTACGTTCGGCCATAACCTTATCCCCTATTGGATTGAGAAAGAAAGCAGTCTCGTCAGCATTGTATATGCGTTTTGGGTCATTTAATATATCATCGTATTTATTTTCTTGGAGGTAATTAAACATTTCATTAAACCATTCGGTTAATTGTTCTGTGGTAACTGACGCTCTAGTTATAGTTCCCTAATCATTTCATTTCGTTTTAAAAAACTTGCATACCACCTTTATCCAGGTCTGTTGTTGGCAAATGGATTATCTCTTTTTAATTTTAGCATTAGGTGTTGCACACTGTTCTTTACCTACTGGAAATCCCACTTTGGCCATGCTAAGGATCCAGGTAACCAAAACACCTTCCTCTTCTTTAGTTAGATAGGAATATCTACCCATTTTTCTCTTAATAGGTGTTTTGCCTTGAATTTTGTACATTAAAGTCACTCTTGGTACTTTATGCTTTCTTGCAGAGGTTGCTACAGCTAATCCTCTTTTTACGTCTGTTATTGCGTCATCCATTTGTTCTTTTGAATATTTAAAAAGGTTTTTTACTCGCCATTTCCTGAAAGAACTAATAATTGACAGCACATACTCCGATAATTGACTATAGTGTCAACCATTGGACCTGGTTATCAAAGTTTAGCGGTTTTTATAGCCAAATTTTTGTAATTTTATTCTTACTAAATCTCGCTAGAAAACTGAAAAAATCATTTGAAACCCAATAATTGACACTAATTTAATTATTGGAACCTCTATTTTGATACCCATTGGTTGACATCTACGTTTTATAACCTACAGTATTTCCAATAGCAAAACAATTTATTGTACTAGTAAAAAATCTAACTTTATTGTCCAAAAATTAAATATTTATAAAATTAACTTACCTACTCACGTTTTTTTTGAGGCACCTTCTTAACAAAAATTATAAGAACTTTACTAAAATGCAAAACCGGCGTCACTACACGTGAAATATATTTCGGCCATGATAGTTTTGTTGATTGGATGAAGCACAGTCTAAACTAGATGGCGATGGGTGTCTTTTAACGTATTATGGAAGGTTCTATTTAATACAGAGTTTTTCTTGTAGAGACTCGAATTTTGGAGCGTCAATTATTGGGTGCTAACAAATATTGGTGCTCTTACCTTAAATAAAAAAAGTTTATACTTCAACATTCCAATACCTGAAATTAACCAGAGACGGGCAGGTACTACTTTATATTATCAATTAGGTTGAAATAGACACTATTTAAATTTTCAATATTGAATCTTTTATTAATTAAATGTTTCTCCTTTTTGATCATTTCACGCACTAAATGTTTTTTAAAAAGGGTTGTTTATCTAAAATTCATTAAAATTAAACATTTTGCTGTGTTATTTCAACCGAATGCCTAGGTACCTACCGGTTTGTCCAACGTAAACACCGTTACAATTATCACACGGATCCCTATAGACTGCATTCGAATGTGATTCAGTCTCTTGATTTCATGTTAGTGAACAGTTTTTTTGTGATATTTTCCAAATTCACGGCTATTCTTGCGTGGTTTGTTGTTAAGATCTTTGCAATTTTCTCCGAAGTACCTTTCACTTATGTAATTTTTCTATACCTGTTGTTGGCATTTAGGTACATTTCTGTTTAATATTTTGCTGATCAAATTGAGTGGAAACCCATAATTTTGTTAAAGTTTTCTTGTTTGTAACGAACATCTGAAAGTTTGGGAACTCCATTTTTTAAATTTTCAATTATGTTGATTTTTTGGTGAAGTGGGTGGTGACTGAAATAATTTAAGTATCTTTTGTGTATGTAGTTTTGTGATACCAATTAGTGAGTATATTGTTGTCCCCTCTTATCAATGAAACATCCAAAAATTACAGTTCCCTATTTTTTTTTAATTTCCTTGGTAAACTGTAAACGTTGATGATAACTGTTGAATAAATTCAATATGTTATTTGTATCATTTTTTGGTATAGCTGTAACAATATCATCAACATATCATTTAAAAAAAGATACTTGGAAATGAAGTTTATTCAGACAACTTTCCTGTAGCTCTGACATGACTAGGTGATAAGCAGTTATCCCTAAGCCAAATAAGGTAACTGTTCCAATAAGACAATTTAGGCTTCACATCTATTGCTACGTCCACACCAATTATGGACATTATTTGTGAAGGCTCATGTCACATGACCTTAATCTCATTACTTTAACTTTTTTTTTTTCATTTTTAATAATATTTTGAACACAACAGAGATAAACATAATTAGATGCATTTCTTCTCCCACCTACAAATCGGGCCTGAACAAAGTCTCTTTCTTAAATGTCACCAATTTCTGTAACCATATTAACAGAATCGCTCTCCCCACTTTGTTCATCTATTTGTATCTATATTTATCCTTACTTTGGGGCCTATAATATGAATAGCGTCATCTTTTGCTAAGAGATCTATAATTAAAAAATGTCCCCTTTGGGAGTGATCAGAATTATTTTCTCGATGCCCTCTAAAAGGTAGATTGCACGACGCAAGTGTCATTATGACATCTACAATCCTACGTAAGATCTGCCGCAGTTTATTAACATCTTCCTTGTATCTGGAATCTAACAGCAATTCTACTGTTTTATTTTGTTTCCAGTTATCAAATTCACTTTTTTTAACATACATTACTATATAATTAATTAGATCCATATCTGAATCTACTTTCTCATAAATTAGGGCAGATTAAATATGTTACTGATGTTATTTTAAACATTGGCAACAAACAATATCGACCTTATGTTATTTGTTTGTTTAAAATATTTATGATTGTTTATCATGGTTTGTTATTGATAATGGAACATTATTTATAGAATTGAAAGTAATTATATTTTAAAAGCAATATTGTTGTAGGACCAAGTATCATAAAAAAATATAAAGTAAAGAGAGACCATTAAGTATTAATATTTTGACGATAGGACAGCATAATTTGACTAAGACTTATTTTATTGTTTTTTCTCATTCTTCAAATTTCTTTCACTATTCTTCCTCTTGCTCGTCTTTGAATATTTCCGAAAATAATAGTAGACATGGTCATTCGAAGCTAAAAAACAAACTTTTTCGAGTAAAACATCATGATTCATACATGAAGATAACAGTATATTTAAATTCTTCTTCATGGGGCCTCTTGGGATTATACAATGTGCCAAGCCCGATTTCGCAATGCAGGTCGAGTCAGCCCGTCCTATTTGCTGGTACGAGGGTAAGGGCTGAGGTTAAAGGAAATAAACTGGTAGGTTAAGTATGTACAAGTATATATTACAAAATAAAAAAAATGTAGTAGTGAGTCATACAAAGTTTTTCGGAATCGAATAAAATATAATAACCCGGCTATCTCATGATTTTTGGATAGCCTATGCGATATAAGAATAACAAAGTATAGGACAGGACTTTTGGAATTTAATCGGAATAATTACGGTACCCTATACACTACAGTAAATCATATAATAACAGTAGAATGTTGAAGTCGCAAAAAAAATAATTATGATATCCCGTGAGATTGGATACCCTGTACAATATAGCAACTAATACAACTTTGGCAATAATTATGATCTCTCGGGTATGGTGGATATCCTATACAAAAAAAATAAGGCAATAAAATATCAGACGAAACTTTATGAATCAGAATGAATAGGATATCCTGTACACCTCTAGTAAATCATATATATATCACCAAAATTTTGGGATCGCATAAAATGATTATGAATCTCGTGAAATTGGGTAACCTGTACAATATAGTAAAAAAAACTCTATATCCACCACTTTGAATTTGGATTACGATTCTTGTGAAATTGGATAACCTATACGATATATAAAACAATCTATATCAACAAAATTTTGACAATTCAGTAGATTAATTATGATATCTCGGGTATGTGGATATCCTGTAAAAATACGGTAATAAAATATCGGTTGAAACTTTAAATAGGAATAAATATGATCCCCTGTACAATATAATATCCTTGCACAAATACAGAAAACCAATATATAGGGAGATGGTCCTCGAACATACGATATCTCCGTAAATACCTATAAATTTTAGACTCTAATAGTAGATGAGGGGCGCAGATGTAAATGGTACACTCGATATGACCGAAAATATGGGTTCCCTTATCTTTTTGGGACACCCAGTTGACTCAATGAAAATATAATAAAACAGATCAATACAATATATAAAAATTAATTATACGTTAAAAACTTACGTTTTGGAATATCACTAGTCACAACTACACAATATTACTGTTGAGGGTAAAGGGGCCGTCCGTACTTGGACTGGCCACTTCGGGGAGGGTTACTGTCTCTCTCCTTTAGATTCAAAAATTCTTGTTATTTATTCTAAAAATCACCTCGTCTATGCCCTTGTGTGAAGGTTAGTTTTCTATATCATTATTTCAATTTGTAACGTATTGATAAACAAAGCATGACACAACCGTCAGCTGTGATGTTTATCAACCTTGCTATAACACAAGTTGTTTGTATCAATTTCTTTCTTGGAGGTCAACATTTATTAATTATTTCGAATTAACAAAAATTTGTCTCTATAGGGCGTTCTTAAAATTTCCTATGTCATATCTCGTGTTTATTACAATGTCATCTACATACGAGTATCTATACCAAAATAAAACATTTTTTGAAATATTACTTTCAAAGATTTTTCTTTCTAAATTGTCCATAAAAATGTTTGCCAAAATAGTTGATATAGGGCTTCCCATTGTAAACCTTTATTTTGAATATATTTGTTATTGTCAAAAGTGAAATAATCCTGATTAATACATACGTTAAATAAATTGAGTATATCTGATATTATTCCTGGATTAATATTTTTATCTTCTAGTAATTTTCTTACAAGTATTAGACACATTTTTTAGGAGGGATTTTAGTGAACATATTAGTAACGTCAAATGAAATAAGCTTAGAGTTATCTTCTAATTTGAATGCTTTTAATTTTTTGATTAGTTCTATTGAATTTCTAATTTAGTATTTAGATGCATATAGTTTTCCTGGTTTTCTATATCATTGCACAGTTATACTGATCTTAATGGGAAAAATGATATCACCATAAGGCTAATAATATTTAAGCTTCGATATTTGTAATATCACATCTTCTTCTTTTTTCTATTAACATATATTAAGTCAATCACAAGGTAGGTCACTTCTTGGTCTAGCCAAAAATAACTACTAAACATCAGGTAGGCATCAAATGAAATGTAACTTCTGTCATTCTGACGATGATATTCAGTTATCGAAACAATTGTCAATTTTTTAGAATTTTTAACATTTTTCATTATATTGTGGAATTAGCTAAAAACATTGATTTTCATTTAAAACACTAATATGAGTAGATTCCACGAAGTAAGGGTCGAGACAGTTAATTTCATTAAAAAATCTTTGAAAGAAGATTTGACCCGACTGTACCAGAAGTTACTACAAAAACGTTACGAAGCATCACAAAACATTTGGTTTAACCAAGAATGCCTTAGAAAAGAGGTAATACCAAATTATGTGAATATCAAATGCCATACTAATACACAAAAAGCTATAAAATGTGCTCAACAAGCGTGGCTTAAAAAAGAATGTAAGAAATGGTTTAGAATAAAAGGGACTCCTTAGACAACTACATAAAAATTGTACATTCTGAACTCACGTTCCAACTACATCCAGTAGAATTTGACTGTTTAGATGACAAAATCAGAGAAAGTGTCAGCACGATGAAGCACAAGAAATTTAAGAAACAAGAACAAACACAACATAGAATTCAATACTCTAAACTTCATGAAACTGTAAGTACCTACATACCAACACACTTTGCACCACGATTTGAAAACCTTTCAGACACTAATTTTACAGATAGTGAAATAGAATTTTTAAATAAACGTTTAAAGTACAGCATACCACCAACATTTACGAATAATATTAAACAAATTATAGCTACAGAGTCAGAAATAGCTTTAAAATCAAATTCAAATAATTTTCTTTGTGAGAAATTAAATATTGCCCATTTAATCAAAAATATTGAACCTTCAAAAGTTAAAACGTCAAACAAAAAATGACATTACAGTTTTAAATGCAATAAAAAAGAAAGTAGAACATAATAACCTAACAGTTACAAAATCTGATAAGGGGAACACAACTGTCATATTGACAACTGAAAATTATAATTCAAAAATATATAACTTTATAGAATCTAGCGATATAAAAGTTCTTAGAGCAGACCCAACAAAGAAGTTTTCTAATAATGTAAGAGATATTGTTAATAATTCAAATTATCTTTTAAGTGATTACGAAAAGGGGTCTATGATAAATAAGAATCCTCATTGTCCACAATTATATGGAACCGTTAAATTACATAAAATTACGAAGCCAATTAGACCTGTAGTTTCTCCTAATAATATATTGGCAAAGAAGTTTAACAATATACTTAATAGTTACGGATATGCATCTAAATACTCAATTAGAAATTCAATAGAACTAATCAAAAAATTAAAAGCATTCAAATTACAAGATAACTATAAACTTATTTCGTTTGATGTTACTAATATGTTCACTAAAATTCCTCCTAAAGAATGTCTAATACTTGTAAGAAAGTTACTAGAAGATAAAAATATTAATCCAGGAATAATATCAGATATACTTAATTTATTTGATGTATGTATTAATCAGAATTATTTCACTTTTGACAATATGATATATATTCAAAGTGAAGGTTTACCAATGGGAAGCCCTATATCACCTATTTTAGCAAACATTTTTATGTACAGTTTAGAAAGAAAGATCTTTGAAAGTAATATTTCAAAAAATGTTTTATTTTGGTATAGATATGTAGATGACACATTAGCTTGTTTTATAGGTAGTGAACGACAATTAGATATATTTTTCAACCACATTAATAATTTACACCCAAAAATTAAATTTACATTAGAAGTTGAAGAAAATAACTCAATCAATTTTCTTGATTTGAAAATTCAAAGAGTTAATAATGTACTTGATAATTCAATTTACCGAAAACCAACACACACTGATGTGACAATTCCATATAGTTCCAATTACCCCATGTCACATAAACTAGCGGCATACAATTCAATGATACATAGAGCATTTTCAGTTCCTATGAACAAATGTAATTTTGATAGAGATATTAATACAATTAGACGAATAGCAATATCCAACGGTTATCCATTACATATAATAAATAAGCTAATTAATAAAAAAGAGTAAACAGTGGCATTACAACTAATATTTCCTAAACAAACTGAAGAAATAAAAACTTATAAAACCATCACATATGCAGGAAATATTTCTAATAATATTTCAAAGATAATATCTTTAGCAACGAATACAACAATTTATTTTAAAACAAAAAGTAACGTAAGTACAAAATTGTTAAATGTTAAAACAAAAATACCAACATTAAAGAAATCAGGTTTATATAAACTTAAATGTCCAGAATGTAATGCTGTCTATTTGCGTCAGACCCTTAGAAATTTTGCAATCCGATACAGTGAACACTGAGGAGCATACAGATTAAAACAACCAGATAAATCCCATTAGGCGAAACATCTACTTGACACCAACCAATCATTGACACTTAACACAGAACTAGAAGTACTACATATTTGTGATAAGAAACAAGAACTGGATTTCCTTGAAGAGTTGGAAATTAGAAGACACTTAAGAAATCCACAATATGAAGTCGTCAATGAACAGATAAATCTAGGGAGCTCTCCACTATTAAACTGGCTTCTTAAGTGATAATTGTAAAGATCAGCAGATATAGTACATTCCAGGAAGTAAGGGTCGAAACAGTTAATTTTATAAAACATTATATCTTACCTGAAGAAAATGATCTCATATCTAAATATCACTTGAAATTATTGAAAGCACACTTGGTAAAGATAATAAAATATGGATGATAGCCGGAAATGAAGAGCCTTATAATATTCTGCTGGTTATGCTACATGGATTTGCAGCTGGTTTATGTTTTTCGATTCTCAATTTTGACGAACTCTAAAATAGGCCTGTGTATGCGATTGTGTTATTAGTATTCGGTAGATCGGAGACCAAAATTTAATACTAATTGCCAAGAAGCAGAACAGCAAATAGTAGCCTCTATAGAAGAATGGCGGAAACAAATACAAATAGAAAGATTTATTCTTTTAGGGCATAATGTTGGCTGTTATTTAGCTACAAGTATAAGTTGATATTTTTAGACATCTATAGTTAGTTTTTTGAATTTTAAAATTTGTTTTTCAATAAATCAACTTTTCTTTCATTTAATTAATACCAGTAGACCTCAGAGAAGACCACCAAAGGGCTGGTATGAGAGTTGCTCATCAGAAATACAACTTGGGTCGCTTCTTTTAAAAACAAACATAGTGATTTTTTTAATATCTGGCTGCTTTCTATTTGTTGTTTTCATTAATATTTGTATAAATTATTATCCAATAATAAGATATTTTAACCTTGCCTCTACAGAGCTGCTGAATCGAATCGATTCGTATAGGGTTTCTGCACGAGTTCGAACGTGTATCGTCCGAAAAAAAGCCTGAAGCTTAACAAATCATTTCCGTACTTGCAATTTAGAAATTTTCTCCGCATCGTTTACTTTTCCATTTGCAATTCTCTTATTAGACCTGCCGTTTCATTTTCTTGAAATTTTTCATTATCGGTAATATACGGCGTAAAATTTAAATTTCCGCAACTCTTTCATTTTCTCATTTTCCTCCGGCCGCCGCCGCTTCGTTGTTGAAATTGCTCTCGCAATTGTACTTTTAACTCCCTAGTTGGCAACGCAGAGACGGATCACATCAATGGTATGAATTTTAATTTAAAAAAGCTTAATAAACTGCTCGCCAAAAGCTAATGATGTTTCCACAGTATCAAATAAAACGCTTACAATAGAGGAAGAACCAGTGACGTATTTTTAAAAGTTATGTAAAGCTTTTGAATAAGGAAGAAAAAAAATTGATAGATGTACTCGATATCGTATCAAATATCATAACTTTATTTTCAGAAAAAAAATATTAAAATTTACAAAGTAACATTCTGCAAAAAAGAAATGACAACAGCGGAACGATCTAAGAAATAAGAAAATTTTAAAGCTTAAATATCACATAAGTATATTGTAACGATCGATTATCTATCATTATTTTTAGCATTATTTTCTAATATTAAATTCCAGATAAGTTATTTTCAAAACTCTTTTTTACTCCCTCTTCAACAAAACATTATTTTAAAAGATCTCTTTTCTGGGTTCTTATAATAAAACAATTCATATTTTTAACTTTTTTTGGCTTCAGTCACAGACAAAGTCTGTATTTTTTGTCGATATTAAAAATTCATGCAGGTATTCAAACGTAAACATTTTTTGCGCCTGGCACTAACCGAATATTCAAAAAAATTGTAACAGTCAAGGCTTTAGGCCCTCACCTATTTTCAAAATGAACCAATAATCATGAATTATTTTAGCGTCTTTCGACAAGCCGGTAATTTTTACCTCAAAAATAAAGAGTTTAGCAGTGATCATGGTACCGAATAGACGTACCTATTTCTAACATAAAAATAGATTTTCTAAAACAGTCTTATGAAATGTTTAGTAATGATACAATATGAAATATGTGATTTGTACAAATAAATCGGTGGAGTTTTCGGGCAGTTTGGATATCGATCTTCATTAGTTGAGAGGCCTTATAAACTTATAAATGATCTGCTAAAAAGTGTAAATTCATACTCTGTTTACTTATTCAGAGGATAATTAAAAATAAGTTGGCGCCCATGAGTTATTTTCTTTACCTTTCTTCCCGAGGATGATGGTGTTCTTTAATTCCAATTAAGGCGAAGATTCACCCCTGAGAATCTTTAGAGTTCCGGCTATAGCTCCTATAAGTTGATCTTCGTAACGAGGGAGAGCTATCCCGAATGGATCTTGCGTTCCGGTTATGACCAGAGACAGTGATCATTTCATCTCACTAGGGAGCTAGGGGGAGGTTGCAATATAATATTTGAATTTAAAGATTCAATGAATAGGAGGTGAAATATGCACCTGACCAGGTACAGGGGAAGTCAAAGTCAAACTTAAGCCAAAGTTCCGGCATCGACGTCACTAGCGGGCCCATTGCTGCTAGTTATGCATCCATGAAACCAAGTCCTACGATGAAGGACTCAACCTTTTTAGTGGATGGCTCTCCTACAGAACCAGTACGTGTTAATTACCTTGCCTATGCGACTATCAATGAGAGCCCTCTCCATGTCAGTGATTTATCTAGGATCACTCCCAAATATTTCACTTGTTCAACCACTGGAAGTGGCACTCCGGTCTTATACCTCTCTTCTTGGTGAAAGCAACTACCTCAGCCTTGGCAGGATTCATTGCAAGTCCGTGATCGATGCACCACCTTTGTAATCTATTCAGGGACCCTTCTTATTAGGTCCATGAGGACGGTAATATGCCTTCCAACAACAAGGACAATTATATCATCGGCATTCCCAATTGCTAGAAAGCCATCACCGTCTGGAAAACACAAAAAACTTAGAGGACAGGAGAAACTGTGTTTTTTTCGACTTTCTGGTGGCAACCTTAGGCTCTGACTAACTTACAGTGAATATGAGTGTGGTTCACTATAACATTGTTTAAGTCTTTACTTAGGGTGCCATATGATTTTGCCCAAGCCTAAACTTTACGTATACTTTTCCCTAAAAATGAGAAACATAGGGAAGAGATAGACCTACCTTCAAAACAAATACTATAGTTTAATGAAATAACAAAGTAACATTTCAGAGAGAGTGTAGATATTAAATGTTTTTGTCAAAAAAAGTGTACTAATATATAAAAAAACTGAATATTTTTACAAAAAAAATCTGGAAAAGTCTGAGGAAGTCTTACTAGACAAAGAAAAGAAAATTGAAATCCAATATAAAAATAAACGGTTTTAAAGATTAAAACTAACTTTTCCACATCTGTGAGATGCCCTGAACAATATTCTATTATAAAATTGTCACTTGTATAAACTTCGGGGGATGTATCGTACTAACAAACCGAAATTTCTCCAAAAATAACCAGAAATGTAGTATATTTGGATTTATAGGACCCGCTGTACTCGCTTTAGTCAGCTGAAAATCAATAGGGTACATTTGTGAGACACCTTGAAAAATATCCAATTATAAAATTGGTCACTTGTATACACTCCGGAGGCTGTATCGTATTAAACCCGAAATTTCTCCAAAAAGAACAAAAATGTGGCACTTCAGGTACCATAGCACCCGTTGTACTAGCTCTAGTGAGCTAAAAATCAATAAGGTTCATCTATAAAACGCCCTGAACAATATTCAATCATAAAATGGGTCACTAGTATACACGCTGGAGGCTGTATCCTGCTAACAAACTGAAAATTCTCCAAAATGACAAAAATTTGGCACCTCAAGTACCAGAGCACTCGTTGTACTGGCTTTAGTGAGCTGAATCTCATCTTTGAGACGCCCTGAATAATATCCAATCATAAAATTGGTCACTTGTATACAGTGCTATTCAAAAGTCCCCTCCCCCCTCGTATCTTTTGAACGGCTACATTTACATTAATAAAATTTGGAGGGGGAAAATAAAGTGTTGTAAACTTCTCTACGAATGGTAACAGGTGACGTAATAGTAATAGATGACGTCACAGTGCCACTCTGGCCAATAATTTTAAATAGGACCTTATGGCAAGTGATATCTCGTTTGAAAGGCATTGGCTACATAGCCATATTAATTTTGTTTGGGTTTAAATTAATTTTGACGGATAAATTAAATAAATACCAAAATTATTATTTCATATTTAAATATTGAAGATTTTTCAGTCCGCCTCTGGTTAGTTGTCAAAAAAATTGACGTTTTTAATTTAATAGTATTTGTTGCTTTGCAAAGTTTTTCTAAATTGCTTAAATATTTAATTTTATTATTGTTTAACGAGACGTTTAAGAGTTTACATAGGCAAAATGGTACGTACTCAAGCCGACAAAGTAGCAGCTATCTCAATAATTGGTGAATGTAGAATCTAGAATCTGTATATATGTATGTGTTATAACGGAATTTCTAAGCACGATAGAGGGCGTATTTTTTGACGGATCGAAACCAAACTCGCTACAAAAATCGGTTAGGCCAAAATTTTGGACGAGTTCGTTAATGAGCCAAATCGGCCCAGTAAAAACAAAATGGCGGCCTATCAAAGTTGAAAAAAAAAATCGTATTTCCTTTGTTTTTCATTTGACGCAAAAAAGTTACTAAGCTTTTTCATAGACCTTAACACGTTCTACAACTTTTGTATTTAACATTTTTCTCTAAATCGTACCTTAAAACATTTATTCAAGAAAATTCACAAATTTACCAGACATTTTTTTATTTTTTTGTTTTTGATTTGATGCCAGTATCTTACTTTGGTTTTTTGTACATCTCAAAACATTATATTACTTTTGTATCTAATTTTTTATTTAGGGTTTTATGCAAACATGTTACTGAAATAAGCCTGTCCAATCGGTCCTATGCCATTGGGATTTTTTTCTTTGCCAAAAGAGTCTTAATTAATTTAAAGTTCAACACCCACTAAAAATGAAACTTGCCACCGATGGTTTACTAATGTGTCATTCTTTCTGTCACAGGTAATCCCAGTTATAAAAATATGTTCTATTTATTATAAAAACCTGTCATCAAAAATATCTAAACCATCTCTGTTAATAAAATCTCTCTCTGTGTTCTGGAAAAATTGCTATAGATTGTAAATTAAATTCCAGCGAGTAAAAAGAATCCACGAACCCTAACGAAATTCAGCCCTATTTAAATTTCCACTTTAATTATGTATTTCGACGTAATAATTTTAATGAAATAAACTGTATTCGATATAAATAAAAGCGAAATAACGAATAAAATCAATATTTTTTTCATCCTTATCATTACTGAGTCTAACTGGCACCCTTTACGTCGTTCATTAGTCGTACTTTTATGTTGAAATGAAACGGTTGTTAATAATGTATCTTGGAATATAAAATAATTGATAGGCAATTAATTATTATTACATTTTTAATATAAACAGAAATACAATTATGTAAGATGAATACTCATCTTCTAATATTGTTGAAAGACACAACTTCTACAACCAGTGGATAAGGCAAAAAAACAGGTTGAAGAAGTTGCACAATGGGCACAACATAGGGAAAACTTTAGCTCGTCTAGGAAGATCTATACAGTCGATTGCTGATTTGTTTCGGGCTCACGTACATGTATCCATAATTATATATCTGTTTAAATATTATCAATCCAACAACCTTTTGACGAGGTAAAAATAAGTGACGGAAGTACAGGGTGTCCCAAATTGGTATGTTTTGCAGGGTATCTCGTAAACTAGAAGAGATAGAAGCAAAGCAGTTAAGATGTTATGACTTCTTTTTTTGTTAAAGTAACGATAGCCTAATTAAATCTTTAGTAACTCCCTGCAGTTGGAAGATACAGGGCGATTATTGAAAACTGTCGAAAACTACAAGGAACTATAACTTCTTAATTAAGAAAAATATAAAGAATCGTTATAAAAACTTTTGATAGATATAATATTAAAGAGTTCAGTGGCGCACAGAATTTTTTTGTTAGGGGGCTCACTAAGGAAATATAATGCAAACTTATGTTTGTTTTAAATGGGACACCCTGTATATTTTGTTTCCTTTTTTAATTCTCATTCACCTAATATGACATATTATATGTCCATCTTCAATGGTTGGGGCTACAATGCAAATAAACCATTTATGGATGTTATCAGGTGAAACACCATTAAAAAATTTAACACTCAGTAACGAAATTTAACATTTTATTATAAGGATACTGATGGGTGACAATTTTATTTATCAAAATTATAATTAACAAAAAATAAAACAACAAGAAATATTGTAACAACTAATCTACCTATAACTAATTTTATTAGAATGTAAAAATTAAATTAAATGTTCAAAATGTCCTCCGTTTTGTTGTAATAATAATTGACACCTTTTTCTTACTGATCTTACACAATTGAGAATGTGCACTGGCTTTATTTTTCTAAATGCGGCATGAATATTTTGTAATAAATAAAAAATCAGGTGGATTTACTTCCGGAGAATGAGGGGGCCACCTAACCGGTCCATGAGTACCAATCCACCGATTAGGAAATTTTTCGACGAATAGAACATTATCGGCAGGTGCTCCATCTTGTTGGAACCAAAATGTGTCCCTATCAGCCGACACTTCTTCCTCCAAAAGCTGGTGTAAGTTTATTTCCAAGATATCTATATATCCAGCAGCAGTTAGTTTATCATCAAATATATGATAAACTAATTTATTATGTTTGACAAAACAACTAACGTTAAAGCCGAATCTGCCTTGTCTCCTGATCCCCTGAACTAAGTGTGGATTTGAGTCATTCCAATATAGTTCATTATGTCTGTTAAATATTCCTGCACTGCTTATGCGAGCTTCATCGCTAAATATTACCTCTGAATAAAAATTTAGCTGTTCATTACATTTTCCTATATACCACTGTGCAAATTGTGTTCTTCTCAAAAACTCGTTTGGGTATAATTTTTTACGGACGGATGTCCGATAAGTTCTAAACTTATATTTCTTTAAAATCCTTCCTGCAGTAGTTTTTGGAACACCTATTTCATTTTCAATTTGACGCAGAGAAGATTCATGATGTGCTTGGATATATCCCAACGTATTTACATTTACCTCTCTTTCTTCATGATTCTTTTCGTACTTACGCCGTGGTTTCACAAAACATCCATACTCGATTAAATTTGAATCGAGTTTTTTAAAAATTCTCTTGTCAGGTTACCTCCTTTCTGGATATCGTTGAAAATATAATTCAGACGCATCACTTTAGATTCAATATATGCTACATGCATATCATATTTTTCATAATTTTCAAAATTCATGTTGTTGACGAGACTGCAGGTCGTAAAATTAATTTTGACAGATAACACAGGTTTTGTTTTATTTCCATGGTAAGAGGACCAAAGCCTACTTGATGAAATGACATTCTTATAAGATATAACAATCATGTCAATTGAGGTAAACAAACTAAAATATTACAACATATCAGGTTAAACATAATTAGAAATAAAAGTGAAATCGGTAAGAAAATACAGACGTCTTATTTAGTGATGTTATTTACCAAAAAACGGATTCAATAATTTCATAATAATAATAATAATAATAATATAGGTACTTAAAATCAATAATCAGCTATATTTACCTACTTTGTTTTTAGTTCACTGATTTTATTTTTGGTAATTCTGAATTGGTTGAAGATTATTTAAACGAAACATTTTTTAATCGATGAAAACGGAGGACATTTTGAAAATTTAATGTAATTTTTACATTCTAATAAAAGTAGTTATATGTAGATTAGTTGTTACAATATTTTTTGTTGTTTCATAAGTTTATTTTTTTTATTTTTTTAATCTGGTTTTATTTTTTAATAATTATAATTTTGATAAATAAAATTGTCACCCATCAGGTTATAATAAAATGTTAAATTTCGTTACTGAGTGCTCAATCTTTTAAGGGTGTTTCACCTGATAACATCCATAAATGGTTTATTTGCCCTGTAGCTCCAACCATTGAAAATGGATATATAATATGTCATATCAGGTGAATGAGAATTAAAAAAGGAAACGAAAAACGTCAAAATATACAGGGTGTCCCATTTAAAACAACATAAGTTTGCAATATATTTACTTAGTGAGCGCCCTAACAAAAAAATTCTGTGCGCCACTGAACTCTTTAATATTATATCTATCAACAATTTTTATAACGTTTTTTTTATATTTTTCTTAATTAAGAAGTTATAGTACCTTGTAGTTTTCGACAGTTTTCAATAATCGCCCTGTATCTTCCAACTGCAGGGAGTTACTAAAGATTTAATTAGGCTAGACTTTAACAAAAAAAGAAGTCATAACATCTTAACTACTTCTCTACTATCTCTTCTAGTTTACAAAATATCCTGCAAAACACCATTATGGGACACCCTGTACACCGCTTACAAAAGATGCGATATCAAATCATACGATGTATAGGGTGACACAAGTAGTTACTATATCTTTTAACAAAACAAATTCAAACTTTATTGCTTATTAATTTGAAAGATTCAAATAACTGATGTACTTGCGTTCAGCTCTGCTTAAATATTGTTATAGTCTATTTTTATGCATATACAAGTTACATCGAATTTATTCATATTTTAAATAACTTATATCAGTAAAAAAAATGGAAACCATTAATCTCTCCATTGACTATACTGTTCCGGTTATTTAAACGCTCAAAAGTAAAATATCTGACATTTGCTTACTTTACGAGATGATATATTTATAATCCTAGAAATGTTTTTTGGCTACTCGCCATGATAAATTTAGTACAGAAATATTTAATATTAATATAACCTTGGACATGGTTTATACCTTTATTATTTACTGTCTAAATATTTTAAAAATTTCCATTCTTTCGATTGAATTATTTATTTTTTAAGATTGATTTTAGAATATCTGAAATATGAAAAGTTGTTTGTTTAATACAAGAAATGTATTGCAATGAGGATGACTAAATTGTAAATTTTTAAAGTTTAAAATAATTGGACTAGCAAAATTCCTTCTATGTCACTAACTAGCTGTATTAGAACATAGGGGCAAATATAAGATGACTTTGTTAGTGGATGTTTCTTACAGTATTAGCGATATTACATCCTCTGGCGTTTATTACTGTTTGACAACTATCTCTCATGCTAAAAATTACCGTTCTTATTTGATCCCAAATTGCAACCAATTGCAAAAATATCTAATAGGGCCCTTACTCGATCAATATTATTGACAATACAGTATGGTAAGATTCTGATAAATTTCGATTTTGTTGTTGCTGTGGTTCATTTTAAGGGAAAATACTTCAAAAATACCTTCGAAGATTCAGTAAAACGTATTCAAAACAAACTAAAATGGAATTAAAATGAAGAACTGGTATCATGTTTTCAATTTGCTTTTCAAAAATTTGATTTACCCCGATTTTTAAAATAAAGCGTTAGTTTTGGTGCACACTGTATATTTTCACATAAAATCCGTGAAATTAGAGTTTTTGCACAATGAAAATCAAAGATTTTGTCAGACAAATTTTTTATTTTTCAAACCCAAAAAAATTAAATAATATACATCGTCTAAAGGCCCATCCCCAATCAATTTAGTGGCGAAGCGACATGATGACATGCGCGCCGACTTAAAAGTGCAAGCTTGCATGTAGCAAGCTTTTTCAGTGCGTGCCGAATTGTGACATGCGCATTTATCGAGGAAAAAATAATTTAGGTATCCTAATTCTATTTTATTTTATTATTTTTATAAACGAACATACATTATGTTCGTTCTTATTGCTTTATTATTGTATTGTTTTTCTAATTTATTTAAAACGTAAACGGGTGGTATAAATTTTAAACACACGGTATGGCTACTTACTAATTTATTTAAACACTAACTCACTAACACTTAATTTAACTTAACTAATCACTTAAATTTAATTTATATGCACACAAACTTGATTATTAATTTATATTAGCACTTTACTGTTCGGTGTATTTTTGTTTATTTCTCGAGATCACTTTATCAACTAAACTCCTCCGCTGATCGGCCCTTTATTTATATTAGTGTCTTTTTTACTAGAAAATTCCGGACTGCGGCTTACTCAAAAACAAATGGCTTTCTGCCATTTTCTAGATAAGACTGGTCACAAAAACAATGTTTAGATAAGATAGACGTAAACAGGTATAAAAAAAAACCTACGTATCCGCCATAATTTTAACTTTTATACCTGGCTTAGACAGACTCGGATTTAGGGACTATACCAGTGTGCTGTTTCGTAACATTATATTAATTTGTTGTCTTTGATAAGTAATTGGTACCTGGAATTACTTTTATTATCCATTTTTACTACTTTTATTAACAGTAATATTCACAAGTTAAATTCCACATTTTTTTAATAATAACAATAACAAAGAAAATGTGCATGTGCGATCACATTCAGGCTGACTAAATCGACAATTCGCTAGCAGATTAATTGAGGATGACCACAAAGGATCCAAAACTTGTAAATAATATTATCAAATAACAGTTTCACCGCCTGGAAAATAATCCTTGTTAATAATATCGGAACTATAGAAAGATAGCAACGTTACTTTGATTCTAGAGTTCTCAGAACAACATTTTTTGCATTTTCGCTCATATTTCTACTTCAATTTTGCAGATTGTGACATATTTTCAGGATAATATTTGAACCACCATATTTGATCACCAGAAATGTTCTAATCAAAGAAATCAGGGTCGTGTTCAGCTGTTGAAATGATGTCTTTGTAAAGTAATTTTTGGTATATTTGCTTCTATAATTTCATTAATATTTTCGTCAGTATTATAACGAAATCGTGACATTTTCAAATATTAAATATTTGAAACGTCAAAATCGAAATAAATCAAAATGTATCTATTGTAACGTAAAGTGAAAACAGCCCATGGGATCTATTTTCAGTAAAATGTTGTTCTGATTGGTTTAGTTCAATCAAATGACCTCAAATTAACTGATTTCATTGAATTTCTACTACTAGAGCAAAAAATGTTATTAATAATAAATTTCTATCATCTACTACATTGATTCCACTTCATATTTTTTATTACATCGTTTTTTAAAAACACCAATTGATAATCATCATATTATATCTTAATAAAAACTTCAAGAAAATCTGCTTTTTAAAATCGTTAGATATGTTGCAACCAACAAATAACAAAAATTAATGGTTTTATACATTCACTTAGTTTTCCTACGCATGCATAAATTCAGCTGCTTCTTCCACACACACATTGAACGTATTTCATGCTACGTCTGTAGCCACCTTTAGTAAGAATAGAAATCTTAAGATTGGTAATGGAAAAACTAAAATCGAATTTAGTGTATGATTTAATGTTTTTATATATAGTTTTTCTAAGCTTTTCCTAACTCAAACACATTAAACGTATGTTTTTCAATTTTGATGCTACGTTCGTGGCCACCTTTAAAAAGAACAGAAAAAATCTTAATTACTGTTAATGGAAAACTAAAATCCAACTTCGTGTGTCATTAACCTTGACAGCATCATTAATAAATTACTATTGAGTTAATATATTTTCAAAGTGCATTTTACTATAATTGATGGCTGCTTTCCAATATATTCTATGGAAGTAATTCATCAATTTTTTAATTTTCGATATCCAACGTGGGCAAGTAACATTTTTATTGATTGTCTAGATTCTAGATAAAGGATTATTTAAAAACAGTTTGCAGTACAGGACTTCATTTTCACTGATACATTTCATCCATAGTGAGATACCAGGATATTACTGAAACTTTTAATACACATTTTCTGGATTTTATTGTAACAATGATCGCTCATATGCAAATTTATAGAGTTGTACTTACCTAAGCATTTTTTTATTGGAATTTTAATACCCGTAAGCCTTATGTGACTATTTAGCACATACGCATGTAAAAAACTATATGAAAAGGTCGTTTGAAAAAGAACAAAAAGGCAGATACAAATAATAACATTGTTCGATAAAACACGAGTTGAGCAAATTTTGACATTTCGACACTAAACATTTCTTAATTTCCTCCACATATGAACCTTAACTCTAGAAAATTTACAAAAATTAGACTGTAGAAGTGCTGCAAATTTTCGAAATTTCTTTGTTTTCTTCACACCTAAATTCACAAATATTAATCTGTAGAAGGTAGAAGTGCTGCAAGTTTTTTCCATTTCACTTTGACTGTTGCCAGATTTTCCAATTCTATATTTGTTATTCGGGTACATCTTGTAAAGCTACTTCCTTTCATTGCCTTCGTTTCAAATAACTCATTACTTCTTCGACCCCATAACTCTCCACGTTCCAAAAAAAGCTACTAAAAATAATATAATAAAAACTCTATTCTCATTGACTCTCGTCTGATATAATCGTCTCTGAACCCACTGAATTATTGCCTTATAGACTCTCCTCTGAGGTCCTCGCCTCTGTGATCCAATTGGAATCTTCGTTTTCGAGGTTTTTCTCGTCCCTCGCCACAATACTCAATATCGATGCTTCACATATCAAACTTCGCTGATATTAAAGCCATCGCACAACTTTGCTACAGGTTTTTTGCCTTTAGTTAATTACTCAAATGGCCTACGTCCCAAAAAAGTAACATACAAAAATTCTCGCTTTCTGGACTCTCTTCTGGCATCATCGCCACTCAATTATCCCTTCATAAACTCTCCTCTGAGGTCCTCACCTCCCCATCCAATTGGAATCCTCATTTCCGAGAATTTTCTTGGCCCTCACTTCCATACTCAATATCGATCCTTCACCTATCAGACTACTCGTAGTGAAGCCACTATACGTCTCTGTTACAAAAATTTTACGTTTAATTCACTACTCAAATGATCCGCGTTCGAAAAGAAAACAGCTACAGCTACAAGACGCCACCAAACAATGTTCTCCAGAGGAAACGATCGTATATTATTGCCAAAAATTAGCATCCATCGAAAATTCACTTCCTCTCACCTATTGTTTGTTTGAAATAAAGAATAATAAAACCTAATTTAACATGCAAAACCCTTACCTGGTGGGCAAAAAAACTCCAGAATTTTAAAACGATTTACATTATATTTAACATATTTATTGTTTTATTTGCCTACCCAATCCTGTACAAGGCCGGTATACAATAGTAATCCCATCTTCGAGTCACTTGTAATTGCAGACATAGGCGAAACTTTAGGTGGGCTGTCAGTAGGTAAGATATTAAGTGAAAAACATGATGGCGACAAAGACTAGCCATATAACACAATATCAATTAATAATAATACGTTGATAAGGAGCGTTGTACAAAACAATTACCGAGGTGGGCGTAATTAGAGTAATCATTTGTGAAAAATAGTCCTCAAAGTATTCATATATTCGTGATAGTCTCTGGTGTGAATTGACTCAAATGCTAATCAACCATCTTTCTATAACCCATCCAATATGAGTAATTATCAGTCGTTTTTCTTTTCCACAAGGTGCTTTTATTCCTACAGATGAACCATTCAAAAACGCTTGACGGGAAGAAGTTACATTTTTATCTTGCCATATTTTTCCGACGGAGTAACCTTCGTTTAGCCATATCTCGTTCAAATAGTACATTTTTCAATTTCCATTGCGAAAATCCCTTATTGATCGCAAATAATTCCGTCTCCAATATACAATTTCATCTTTTTCGATTAAAAGCGATTTTCTGTTTACTTTTTCCCGTCTAAAGTTCATCTCTCGAAGAATTTTCCACAATTCCAATTTCAGAAATTGTTTTATCTTCTCTCAATGTACATAAAGTTTTATGTAAGGTCGGAATTTCATTATTAAAGTAGAATTAATGTACTTTCATTATTATAACATTTATTTGCTTCCTCACCGCTAGTTATCTTATGCCTTCCTGTGGATTAATTTGGAGGTTTCACGGTACCACACTTTTCCTTGCTTATAAGTATGGAATTTGCAGATGGTTGACTTTCCAATCCCGGTCATTTTTGAGTACGCTTCCACTACAACCTCCACACTTATTTAATTTTTTTTATGTAAGCGAATTAAATACGTTTAATGTAAAATAATTATCTTTTCGTGCAACCGGACGCAAAACAAGCATTTTGCAGCCGCAACAGAGGCCGCAAAATGATATTTTGCGGCCGTTACCCAGAGTGACGGCCGACAAACATTTTTACGGCCGTTCCCATAGTGACTGCCGGCAAACTGAACGCCACTACAGCATTTAACATTTCTGAAATATGACAATAACAATGTATTTCGAACCATCTAGTTCAAATGTAGTCAATCGCAAAATGTTAATGTCCAAAGAAAATAATACGTTTTTGTCTAATGTAAATAATGATTGTTCAGAAACAATAGATTTAGTTGCTTCATCTTCAGGGATGAATATCAGTAATAATATAAACAGTACAATCAATGTTAATATATATCAAAAATAAAGTATGTTTCTGTTGTGAATTTGGAAATAGTTTTTGGTAAGCCGAGATATTTTGCAATCATACTAGGTATTTTTCCAATCGTATGCACTCCAACAACCTGTGCCGAGCACTTTCCATTTTCATATCTCAGAAATAGACTACGAATAGCAGTATGTTTTGGTCGAAGAGTTACATATTTGTAGTAAATTCTTATATAATCTTGATTAGTAATGGTAAAAACACGCTTTTGATCAGTTTTAGTATCAGGAACAGTTACTATCAATACAGTTTTGTCTTCCTGAATATCTTCGAGGGTCATTCTCACTAATTCATCTCGTCGCAATGCTCCTGATATTCCCATTATCAAAACTACCTATAATAATAAATATTATGAATAAAACATCTTACTTCACTTTTTTCCATATTTATATACCTTCCACAGTAGATGATTTGCATCACTAGCTTGTTTGAGGAATGAATCAATTTGCTCGCGCGTAAAAACTTTTGATTTCTTTGCTCGATAACCAACTGACTTTTTCTTGAGGAACGGTACCAATTTTAAAAACTTCTTTACGTCAATTCCATCTAATAATATGTTTTCTGACACCGTCTTGAGAGTAGCTTTTGTACGGATCCGTAAAAAACAAAGATTGTCGGTCAACGGGGAGCGCCATCGACAAGAACCATAAGTGGAACTGGCAAGCAAAATACAACTGTTCTAATGTGCTACAGCGCGAGCGGTGAAAAAGCTCCTCCGCTTATAATCTTTAAAGATAAGCATGTTTGACAACAGTGGACTGCTCCACCGGGTACAGAATTCCCAAATACTACCTACGCTGCTACATCTAAAGGGTGGATGGAGACAACTGTTTTCAAAAACTATTTTAAAAACAGTTTTCTGAAGAGCATTGGTTCAGAATGACCTGTGTTAGTCATTTATGACGGGCACGCTACTCATCTTGGAGCGGATGTCATAAATTGGGTAGTGGAAAACGATATAACCATACTTAAGCTTCCACCCCATACCAGCCACACTCTTCAGCCACTAGACTTATGCTTATTTAAATCACTCAAGACTCGTTGGGATGCCAAACTCGTTAAATGACAGAGAAAGAAGGTAGGAGCTGCCATATCAAAAAGTATGTTCTCCAAGATGATATGAGAGATATGGACGGAAACCAAATCCGAAATTTTAGTGAGTGGTTTCACTAAAGCGGGGATATTCCCGTTAAATCGGAATGTTATGAAACAAGACTCATTTGATGGAGTAGTTTTTCAACGTTGGCAAAAAAGCAAAATGTGGCCTGCAGCGATGAACCTGTCGAGTTGGCGCAGAGCACATCAGCAAACAATAATGCAGTACCAGAGCCCATCGAACCAACGCCAAGCTTAAGCTCGCAAGTGAATGTTTATTTTCCATCACAAGAACCAGAGATTCCAGTTGTGTCATTTGATGAGCTTTTGTTGAAATCCACCAAACGTGACAATAACCCTGATTTAAGAAAAAGAAAGCGTGTGTGTTTAGGAGCGGAGGTAATTACAAGAGCTGAAGTTGATACAATATTGAATGAAAAAGCAGTGGAAAAGAGTAAACCAGAAGATAAGACCAGAAAAAATAAGAACGTTACTAAACTAAAGGTATCTGAGAGCAGCTCTGACGATGACAGGTCTTGGCACAGCGATTCAAGCGAAGACAGAATAAGTAAGTTTGGTAATCTCAGTAAAAGTGATATGGAAGAGCTCGAAAAAAACGAAGCTTCTACTGAGGAACCTGATTTTTCCAAAATTCAAGTGGGTGATTTTGTATTGGCAAACTTTGTTGGAAAAAAGAAAGTCTACAAATATGTTTGTTTAGTGAAACAACTTATTAATGATGAGGAAGCAGGCTTAAAAAGGCTCACAAATAAGTGCCGTTTCATTTTAAGGGAGAACGATGTATGCAGCATAGAAAAAAAACTACCTGTACCAAAAATGTCGTTAACCGCTGATTACGAGAAGTATATTTTTGAGACTGCTCCTGAAGTATTTGAGGCTTGAAAATTTCACTTTTTCAACTATTACTTTTAAGTTTGGATAGCATTTTGTTGTTTTAGTTCTTAAACTTATGTTTTGCTCTTTGAAAAAACAATTTTCCAGTAAAACAAAATCATCTTCATTCGACTTCCTCCAAAAATATATTTCGTATCTTTTTTTTTTCACGATAATAACTCAAAGATGAACATGCTGAAGAAATGTGCAAACATATAGGAATTATGCACTAGCCACCCGTTAAACTCCAGGCATTCGGGTCGATTCTGATTAACATTGCTATAAATCTTGTTACAGTAACCATATTGTTACATCTTATAACGAATAACAATATGGTAATCTAAGATCGTATTCTGCTTAGACTAAAATAGCAATATTGGTTATAAATTATGTTCGTAACAATATTGTTATCGCCATACGATAAATTTCGAATTTTAAAATTGACACCAGTGTAATTATTCGCATTCTGTGATCAAAAAGAAGATTGTGAGGTTAAATTTGACATTTTGAATAAACCGGCCGGTTGTAGGGTGGTATATTTTTATAATGGATAATAAAACAAGAAATAAAAAATCAACAAAATCCCAAATGGAGCTGTTAGTAAATTTTTTAGAAAAAAATAGCGTTATGACAACAGGTAAAATGCACCCTCAAAATATTTCAGAAATCGAAAACAAGTGGGATGAGCTTACAAATTTATTAAATAATATTGATAATGGTGCACGAAAGGATAAAAAACAATGGAAAACGGTAAATATATCTATTTATTTGAAATTCACTCTGGGGTAATAACTTAAATAAATTGTAGTTCTTATATGAATGGAAAAAAAGCAAGACTAAAAAGAAAGCCAGAAATAATACTGATTCTATAAGGCAAACTGGAGGCGGGGAGTACATTTGTGACGAACTGAATAACATTGAAAATAGGTTATTAAAAGTTTATGGATGGGTTCATGTGGTTGGGTGCCCAGAAGCGCCCGTTGAAGTAGATCCGGACATAACCGAAAACATTAATGACGTGCCATTTGTAATAGAAGATATCGAAATGGGAACATATGATACAATACGTAAAGAAAACATTGAAATTATAATAGATGAAGTAATTACTCCAAATGAAAATGTAACTCCAAGTACAAGTAACTCCACAGGTAAGTTTTTTAAATAAGATATAAATGACATAAATAGTCTCTATGTGACTATAGGTATAATTTTATTACAAATTAATAAATATTTTAGGAACAGTGCCACAAAAGAAAAAAAAGAAAGGGAATGTCTCCGAACTTCAAAAGTCCGCTGAAGCATATTGTACGAGCTCTAATGAAATGGCTAGTGCGATGAAGGAAATGGCTGTTGCAATGAAGGAAATGGCAACAGCCTTTTACCAACTGTCTCACACCATAGATAATATTTCCACAAAATTTAATAAAGATGAGTGATGCCATTTTTATATAAATAGAGTTTTGGGGCAATAAAATTATAATTTTCTTGTTTTTCAACAATTATTTCTTAAAATGTTATTATTCATGTTTTTATTTTTGGAAAAAAATGTGTTTACATTTTCTAATAATACTTAGTTTGTAGAGTTTTTATGTGATCTTTTCTTTTTTAATTTAGTTTTAAGTTTTTTAACTGTGATTTTTTAAGAATGCTGTTTTATTTGTTTTTTAATAAAATATTGGTTTTGTTTGTAGATTTTTATTAAATAAAAAGTAAATAGTTATTTATTCATCTAGTGACTTTTCTACACATGAGTAAAAAATAGTACATTACACACGATCAGCATACAATTTTCTTCTACTAATAATTTAGAAGACTTTAACTAAATTGTTTACATCAAACTGTTTAACAGTAATTTATTTTATAACATTATCTTCTTCGATAAATATATTGAACCATTTCTCTTCTATAATATCTTCCATCTTCCAGTTCATCTTGATCTACAAAGAAAAGATAAAAAAAATATTTACAATTTAATTTCTTTTTATACTTGCCATTAATTTCTACGTTCTGGTTAAAATTATTATCCTGATTATGTGGATCGTCATCATTACTATCCTCATCTTCATCAATTATATCCTCAACATTATATTTCTTGCATATATTATGCAAAACTGCACAAGAAGAAATAATGTAAGCTGCTACTGCATGTTTGTAGTGCAAAACTCTATCCTTTTTGAGGCATCTGAAACGTGATTTTAAGACTCCAAAACCCCTTTCAACAATATTTCTAGTTCTTCTGTGTAATATATTGTAATAGTCCTCTGGAGTATCAAGGAGAGCATCAGGAATAGGGGTTAACATCCATGGCTGAATAGGATAGCCAGAGTCTCCAAGAAGGTAACAATTTCTTCTTCCTTCTCGATATTGTCTTCTTAAATGCCTCTGTATTGTTGAGGAATTCCAAATTGCTGCGTCGTGAGTAGCTCCAGGATAACGAGCATTAATATTTGTTATAATTAGATTTGCATTAAAAATCTATAATGAAATGTTTTATAAACAAATATTTATTATAAAGGTAGTTTGTACTTACAGCTTGAACATTTATGCTATGAAAGCCTTTTCTATTTATATATGCTGCCGCAGGTTGAACAGGATCCTCAATTTTAGGAGGCACTATTGCTACATGCGTACAATCAATCGCACCAATTATATTTGGAAAATTATAATTCATAAATCTATAAATATCAGACTAAAACTTTTTTAATGTAATTAGTTTAATATTTACCCTTGCTTAGTTTTTCTTACATCTTCATCTGTAGTTGGAAATTTTACATACCGGGGTAATAAATTATCAGTTATAATCCTGCTGATTTTATTGATTATTCGGCTTACAGCTGGTTGACTAAGCCCAAGATTTATATCATCTCCAATTGTTGCTTGGTAATTTCCTTGGCCGAAAAATAAAAGACTAGCAAAAACCTAAAAGGGAGTGAATTTATAAAACATACATGTATTTATTAATTTTTACACTTACTTGTAAATGAAAAGGAAGTGTATCCCTCCTTATTGCTTCTTCCACAAATGGAGTTAGCTCTTCTATTAGGTCAAGAGTAGCTCTCTTATCTAAACGAAAGAGTTTAACAAATCTGTTCCGGGGCAGTTCAAAAGGATTACTAGTGTCCCTGATGTGCCTAAATGCTAGTCTCATAACTTCTCTAAAAATAGCAGTTTCGATAAAAATATAAGTATGTATTTAACTTAAATAACTTACCTGTTTGCTATATTTTCGTACTCATTTAAGAAATTCACATAAAAAAATAAGTGAAATGCCATTTTAACAATTTATCCACCTTGTTATAGGAAATAACAAGTACAAAAACTGCCTTGCAAATATAGCAAGGTTTTTAGCAAGATCTATTAATAAATGGCAGATCACATTGCTTAAAATCGACGATTAAAATACGATATTTTTCAAATCTCGCTATGATAGCCATATCTTTTAAATAACCATATTGCTAGTGCAAACAGAATCGACCCGATTATCAGCAGCAAATATAATGACGTATTATGCTCTTGCCCCAGACCAGTGGGGCAAGTGTGTAATATGCACGTAAAAAAAATTTTGCATATATAAAAATCGCAAGTATTGTTTTTTTGTTGAACATACCTTATCAGTTAATAGTTGAATGATCACAATGATACGACAAGCACTCAAAAACTCATAAATTTAGTAAGAGCGATTTTCATAGCTAGTCAAAATTCAACTTTGGAAATTCCCTTACGCACTTGCCCCACCTTACCTTACATTTAGTGGATACCCATTAGATATCTTACATGGACTGGATGTTCAGTGAATATTGGGCTATCCACTGGATATCTAGTGGACATGGTGTGCTGTCTCGGAACTATTTTCTAGGTATAAATAGATCTAAAAAGATAGCACGCAACGCAATAGTGAGATCCAAATAAGCTATTATTGAATCAGAACCATTTTTCGTTATAAAATCTTCACATTATTTTAGAATATTGCTTAAATATAAAATTCACAATTATTGATATTTTTGGAATCACACGCGAGTAAGCCCTTGGAATGGTCATTTTACAAGGGTTTATTGCTCTTTACCTTTTTCAAATAGATACCTAAGTAAATGTTTCGAATGGTCAACCATTACAACGTCAACGCTGAAACACCCTGTATAGACAGCGGTCAAATATACACATTAAGAGGCTCTGTACTAAATTACCTATAATATAAAAATAAATATATCAATTAATTACTAATTACAAATAATGTACATAGAATATATTGTGATATAACATTACTCAACAGGTTCCTTAACCGCAGTTTTAAATAAATATCTTAGCAACAGACAATAAAGTATATACCACGATAACTTGAGGTCAAGGAATTTTCCTGAGCGATAGATCGTTCATTCCTCTATAAATATATAACCCCCTATAATTATGATGAACGTATCGCTTTGTATATACGTATGTATACCTCCAATGCCTTTGTTTTCAACTTTTCGATCCATCTACTCACACATGTTTATAAATTTTTTCCTTTAACGAGTAGGGGAAATATGTGCAAGATTTCAGCGTTTGAATTTAGTGTAATTTCAAAATCGTAATAAAAATATTAAATGAATTAAAAAAGGTTCGTTTGTTGTCTGTAGCCAATTAAAGTCCGTTTTTAAAAGGCATGGAGTAATAAAAGCTCATTATATATGCAAAACCGATATAGGGTGTATAATAAAATATCTCCGAAGTTTATCTAATTTAGTACTAAAATTTCTCATTTGTTACGAATTTCAGGTAGACACCCCGTAACTCTGTATTCGGTTGGGTCGCCTAATGTATTGAAAGGGTCGCTCTATTGTATTTGAATGAACAAATAAACAATGTAATCCTCAGAGGCGTGCAATCAGGACAAAACAAACTTGGTATATGAATATGAAGGCACTATGAAATTATAATTACGAAAACTATTTAAAAGAGTTCACAATATCGATTCAATAAAAACACATTTTTTG
Organism: Galeruca laticollis; assembly: GCA_963921935.1. Taxonomy (NCBI): domain Eukaryota; kingdom Metazoa; phylum Arthropoda; class Insecta; order Coleoptera; family Chrysomelidae; genus Galeruca; species Galeruca laticollis. The sequence continues at coordinate 205,518,084 of OY998177.1, forward strand.
TGTTCCTATGAATAAACAATAAACATAAAATATTATATAAAAAATAGCAAATTTTTTTGCAGTAGGTATCAACTTTACTACTAATATACCGTTTACAATAGGGGAGGAAAAAAGAAAGATGCAGGAATAAAGTACGAATTAATGTAATATTTATAAAAAAAAAGTCTAACAAATAATAGTAATAACTAACACAAAAACTAGTCTATATATCAGAATCAGACGATTCTGTTGAGCTTCCATTATTAACATTGATTATAAATGGTTCAATCATGTGTTCACTTATATGATCCATTTCCCACATATTTAGTTCTTCTTGTATCACGTGTTCAACACATTTCTTCCAATTTTCTTTGGTTACGTTACCTAACGCGTCTTCGAATAAAACTTTTACGTCACTCATTTTGAATATCGTATTCTTTCTTGAAACTTCCCCTTTCACTTGGGCCCATATTAATTCTATGGGATTGAGTTGACAGTGATAAGGAGGAAGCCTCAGCACCGTTATACCACGCGCTGATGCCATTTGATCTACAACGTATCTACTATATTTGTGTTTATGTAAATTGGCCAGTTGCAAGAGCTCATTTTTCAGCGGGTTATCTGAGCATTGAATATTTTTCGAGGTTAGCCAATCGTGGATATCTTGTTTACGCCATGCAGTTGAAGGTAATTTCTCCACTAACCTGGAGTGATAACTTGCGTTATCCATAACAATGACTGAGTTCGTTGGAATTAGATCAAACATTTGTGAGAAATATTCTTCGAAAACGTCTGCATCCATATCTTCATGATAATCTCCGGTTTGCTTCGACTCAAAGCACAACAATCCACCTTTAACAAAACCTTCGGCACTTCCGATATGAGTAATGATGAGTCGACGTCCTTTTCCTGCTGGTGGATTGAGGCCTGTTGACCACCCTTCAAGAGCTGCCTACCTCCGACTTTTGACATTCGTGCCTTGCCAAAACATTGAAACAGTATGATCTTCATTTAACCAAGTCTCATCCAAATAATAAATTCGTTTTTGATCTAGTCTTGCTTTCCGAATATTGCGCAAATAACTCCTCGTCCAAATGACAATGTCGTCTCTATCAATCAACATTGCGTTCCGATAATTTTTTTTATATTCAAATCCAAGTTTCTTCAAAATTTTCCATAATGTACTTCGAGACATTTTCGGAAAATCTGAATCTTCTTGAACCGACGCCATAATTTTGAAGAGAGTTGGGATCTCTTTTCTAAAGAAAAAAGCATGCACCTTACGCCTTATTCCATTCTTCAAGTCGTCATCCATTTCAAGTTTGGGTCGGCCTGGGGACTTTGCTGGGGCTGTGATGTTTCCATTTTTTCTCTCCTTCATTAAATTATAAATTGTTGTTTTTGAAACACCCATCATTGTTGCAGTAATCTCCACAGTTTCATCAACACTTCCTGTCAAATTCATGATTTTTCTTCTAATTTCTTCGTTCTTCAACGAGGAATAGCAATTTAATATCAGATTTTTTTCGTTATGCGACAATGGGCCAACTTTAGGTCGCTTAGATGGTGATAAATCCTCCATATCTGGTCGAATTTGGTTGGAACACTATATAGTTGGAATGTGTAGTTAGGTGTTTGTCTCGTGTGATGAGAAGAGAACTTGTATAGATGAACAAAAAATAAACACCAGTTAACAATAACGGTAAAAAATAATAACAAATAACAGTAATAATGGGGAAATCAATCAACACAGCTCTCCAGAACAGATGAACTGTAAATTGAAAATATTCAACCTTTCCGCTACTTTTATAGTTGAAAAGTTCTAGTAAGTACATTGTATTATGGGGGCATTTTCTTAGAACTGAAAAGACTATATTTCACAATAATAAAACCATTTTTGAGCTACCTGTTTGTCAAGTTTCTTCAATTACCTGCTAATTGGGTGTAATAATCGGCAAATGGGGTTGGTTTGGATATATATATATATATATATATATATATATATATATATATATATATATATATATATGTATTTGTATAAAATTGTTATTAACATTTATTTTATTATTTATTGTATGTAGGATTATAACTACCTGGAGCTTAGTGGAGGGACTCGTCTACGCCCTTTTATACATAATAATAAATTTTCTGGAAAATTGATGTCAGTGATATAATCCACAGTTTATTATATTATTGATAATTTGAAATTTAATTTTAAATAATATTACAAAACGGTTATTTTCGGAAATGAGATAATTTTAGAAGCCTTAACTTTTTTTTAAATGACTAAATGTGGTACGCCTATGGTTCCGGCCAAAATGAGTGATTTATTACTCCATGCCTTTTAAAAACGGAGTATAGCTATGAAAAAGAAAAACCCTGAAATAAAAAAAACTATAACACATAATGTCTTGAATAGAGTGTATGTATTGAAAGCATCACTTACCATTACATTCATAAATATGGACAAGAATGATAACTCATTAGTAGGAACATTGAACTTGAACGAGCTATAAAGTCGTCGACGTAATGAAACTGACCAACACTTTCATTACAATTTGCTATCACTGTTCTGTTTAACAGCCATAACTCCGATTGCACTCATATAACTCATATAACTAACTTTAAACTGTGCTTAACTACGGTCAAACTTTCGCTATTTATACGACTTTTGATGTGGTCACTAAATACATTTTTTATTTTAACATACAAATATTTATATTATCGTCTCAGTCTCGGGAATTTCAAAGTAAATAATATTTATGATTGTTTAGGAAGAAGATAGATACATACACTCTTCATAAGATATAATCTAGATTTTATACATAAACGACAAGAAAATTATGAAAAAAAATTCATGTTTGCAATAGAAATAAACTACAATTTAAAATATATTTATTTTTAATTTTTTAATCACACAGTTTATTATGTTAAATGATATAAATACATTTTAACGTTAGATCTTCCTTTCTTGTGAAGCCGTTAGTCCGGAAATTTCACTACGAATCATTACAAAAATGAAGAAATATTGTGCTTCCTTACTTTTCTATCTATATTCATCTTTGGACATCCAAACGTGAATATATGTCTCCTCCATTTTCCTATGTCCTGAGCTTCCAATCTTCCTAATATCGTCATACCATCTTGTAAACAGTCTTCATACTGTTGTTATTTTTATCCAGCCCATCTTCATCTAGCTTCTGTTATGGTTATAACAATATCTTCCACTTTTGTTTGGTCTGATCCAATTATTTGTCTTTCTATCTCTTATACTAATGAGCAACATTGCACTTTAAGTCCCACGTTGGGTAACCTGAAATTTGTGGTCCATGTTTTTCGTATATGCCCATACATTGCTTCATCACTATTGTCTTAATCCTTAGTATGAACTGCCTATTTTTATTTCGTAGGATGTGACTTAATTTACCGAATATTGTCCATGCTAACCTTATTTGTCTATGGAAATCTGCGGCTTTGTTAATTCTTATGGTCTATCTACTGTTTCGTTGAGAGTGATATCTTCTTGTTGTCCCTTGTAAATTTTCTACATAATTTTAGTTTTGTTCAAGTTCATAGTCAAACCTACTGCTTCTGATTTTCATTGTACCGGGTGTCCCAATAAGAATGGCTCTCGGCCATATCTCGGGAACCGTTCATAGTACAGCTTCGGGAAAAAAAATTTATAATAAAAGTGACCTCGAGAAAAACCTGGAAATTATTTACAGAGTTGTAGGTCCACCGCCCGAGGGCGTAATTAAATACCAAAAATTATAAAATGAATAACCTACAAATTTTGCCTAATTAAGATCCATTTAAACTATGATTATCGGATTCTTCAAGAAATTCATCGTGTATTTGATTTTACAAGTTTTAGTCTATCTCTTCAAATAAGAGGGGGGGAAGCGGGAACTTTATTATGAAAAAACGCCTGTAATTCAAGTTCTACTTAACCCATCTATGTAAACTTAGTCTTTTTGAAGAGATCTCCTATCTACCAATGTAAGAGTCATAATTTCGAAACTACCTAATGAGTAACGTATACGCTAGAGGGCGCTATTTATTTATTTTTTTAAATCTAGCTATCCTTGAAAAATGTTGAAGAGAAACATGCAGTTTTAATTAAGGAATATAAAAGTAGACAAAAGTAGCAACAGAATAGCGAAAACCGCATGTCGATATCTTTTTCGTATTACGAGATATCCTAAGAAATGTCTAAATTATAAGCATTTTCCTTTAAACATAAATTACTCCGGTTTGACTGAATGGACTTTAACATTTTTTGACTCCTCAAAATTGTCTTTCCTTGTTCTATTAATAATAGTTCCAATTATTATGTCAATATTACTTATGCTGTCACCGGGAAACTGCGTTATGGAAGTTAAAATGGAAGTAAATAAAAACAAGTAGAGGGCCATGGAAAAAACAAAACAAAAAGATCTGTCTTGTATCAAATTAATAAACCTAGTAATTTGTTCATTTACGTGTCATTGCGATTTGTGTGCATTAAATTCGATATAAAATTTACTTAAAACTTATATCTAAGATGATTCTTAGAAACGAAGAAGCATTTGATATGATAGGCATTTACTTTGAATGTATGAGAAATGCAACTGTTGCGGCTAGGGTATATGCCATACAATATCCCCAACGACGTCATCCCGGTAGCAGAGTTTTTCGTCGACTCATACACCGTTTAAGAACGACTGGAAATGTAAATCTTCCTGTATTTAGAAGACGCGGCAGAGGTCGTTCAGAGGAAAACGCAATACATGTTTTGGCATATGTGCAATTTAATCCGCATTTAAGTATTAGAGCAATAAGTAGAGACTTGGGAATAAGCAGAACCACCGTTCAACGTATTTTGACAGGACACAGGTAAATTATGATGTAAAAAGATATGTTTTTTAAACAAAATATACCCGCATAATATTATTTGTGAGCATGGTTATATGTTAACATAATAATTTATCTTTCCCTAGAAGCCATGTCTAAACCGACAGATTTCATACCAGTTAGGTACGACTTCGAAATGCAGTTTGAAGTGGTCATAAACAGCCACCAAACTTGCACAGAGAACGGACCTCAACTGGGAAGGGATGCATCAGTGTGGTACACAGATGGATCTAAGATGGACGAAAGGGTTGGAGTGGGCGTTACAGGACCGAATTTCAGGCTCTCAAAACCCCTTGGTAACACCCCAACCATCTTCCAAGCAGAAGTACATGATATAGAACTATGTGCCCAGGAATGCCTTGAAAGAGGCACTCGAAGGGAAAAAATCTATATACTGTCAGATAGCCATGCAGCGCTAAAAGCTCTGAGGTCATACACCTGTGAGTCTAAGCTAACTTGGGACTGTAAACAATCCCTGAGACAACTGGCAGCAAACAATCAGGTCACCCTGATGTGGATGCCAGGTCACAGAGGAATTAAAGGCAACGAAGAAGCAGATTGCCTTGCCAAAGAAGGGGCAAATACACAATTTCCCGGCCCAGAACCCTTCTGTGGACTCTCCAAAGCCCACTTAAAAGAGGAGTTCCGACGCTGGGAAACCGATGAAATGAAATCTCACTGGAATAAAGTGCCAGGACAAAGACAAGCGAAAAGACTAGTGTGCCTATCGCCTAAGAAAGCTAAACAGCTTCTCGAGTTGGACAAGAAAGACTTGAAGATGGTAACGGGACTCCTCACTGGACACTGCCCTCTGGGGTATCACCTCAAAAAGATGGGCAAATCAGAGAGTGACAGTTGCCGCTACTGCGAGAACTTCGCGGAAACTGCAGAACATTTGCTTTGCGAATGCCCAGCGGTTTTCTGCAAGAGGCTTAAGTTCCTGGAAGGGGCCTTTTTAACGCCCTCCGACATCAGGAACTTAGCTCCCAGGAAACTGATAAACTTCACAAGAAGTCTCGGAATCCCGGGCCTCGAATAGATCAAGGGTCACGCACAAAAGAACTTATAGGTCGAAGTGCTTGTGAGGCTGTACAGCCTGTACGACCCCCCTACAATCTACAATCTACAATCTATCCTAAGAAATGTCTAAATGATAAGCATTTTCCTTTAAACATAAATTACTCCGGTTTGACTGAATGGATTTTAACATTTTTTGACTCCTCAAAATTGTCTTTCCTTGTTCTATTAATAATAGTTCCAATTATTATGTCAATATTACTTATGCTGTCACCGGGAAACTGCGTTATGGAAGTTAAAATGGAAGTATATAAAAACAAGTAGAGGGCCATGGAAAAAACAAAACAAAAAGATCTGTCTTGTATCAAATTAATAAACCTAGTAATTTGTTTATTTACGTGTCATTGCGATTTGTGTGCATTAAATTCGATATAAAATTTACTTAAAACTTATATCTAAGATGATTCTTAGAAACGAAGAAGCATTTGATATGATAGGCATTTACTTTGAATGTATGAGAAATGCAACTGTTGCGGCTAGGGTATATGCCATACAATATCCCCAACGACGTCATCCCGGTAGCAGAGTTTTTCGTCGACTCATACACCGTTTAAGAACGACTGGAAATGTAAATCTTCCTGTATTTAGAAGACGCGGCAGAGGTCGTTCAGAGGAAAACGCAATACATGTTTTGGCATATGTGCAATTTAATCCGCATTTAAGTATTAGAGCAATAAGTAGATACTTGGGAATAAGCAGAACCACCGTTCAACGTATTTTGACAGGACACAGGTAAATTATGATGTAAAAAGATATGTTTTTTAAACAAAATATACCCGCATAATATTATTTGTGAGCATGGTTATATGTTAACATAATAATTTATCTATCATTCCGGAGAGATATTTAATAGGACATTATATTTCTTTTTGATTTCATCCATATCATATAGTACTGCATCAACAATTGGTTGATCGTGATTACGACAGAAGGTTGGATTATTGCAACTGGTTACTACATATGGTATATATGACGACCCTCAATAACTGTCACGTATTTTGTGGTCAGACTAAGGTACATTTAGTAGTGATGGTACGGTTAATCGGCATAATATGCACTATTGGTCACATAATAATCCACGCTGGATGGAAGAAGTTCAGTATCAGGGGCGATGGTCGGTGAATGTATGGTGTGGTATTGTAGATGGTCAGATAATTGGACCTTTTATTTTTGACAACTCAAGTAACGGGGAACGCTACCTAAATTTTATAAGGGATGAATTACCACTTCTTCTAGCAGATATATCACTAGCAACTCGTAGGTCTATGTTGTTTCAGCACGATGGGTGTCCGGCGCATTTCTCCAGACAAGTTAGAGAATTTTTAGATAATGCTTACCCTGATAGGTGGATAGGTCGTGGAGGCCTATTTTTTTTAGCCAGCCAGGTCACCAGACTTAACCGTCTTAGATTTCTATCTCTGGGGCCGGATTAAAGACCTTGTTTGTGCAATTAGACCCACTACTAGAGTTAACATGATCGAAAGAATACGAAACGCCATTCAGAGTATTTCGAGAGCAGAAATTAAGACTGCTGTTTAATCTACTCTTCAAAGAATAAATGCTTGTATCGGAAATTATGGGCGACAATTTGAACATTTAGGTCGCCACTAGCGAGGTACCTTAAGTTATATTTCCATTTTAACTTTCATAACGCAGTTTCCCGGTGACAGCATAAGTAATATTGACATATTAATTGGAACTATTATTAATAGAACAAGGAAAGACAATTTTGAGGAGTCTAAAAATGTTAAAATCCGTTCAGTCAAACCGGAGTAATTTATGTTTAAAGGAAAAAGCTTAAAATTTACACATTTCTTAGGATATCTCGTAATACGACAAAGATATCGACATGCGGTTTTTGCAAATCTGTTGCTAATTTGGTCTACTTTTATATTCCTTAATTAAAACTGCATGTTTCCATTCAACATTTTTCAAGGGTAGCTAGATTTAAAAAAATAAATAACGCCTTCTAGCGTATACGTTACTCATTAGGTTGTTTGGAAATTATAACTCTTACATTGGTAGAAAGGAGACTAAGTTTGCATAGATAGGTTCAGTAAAACTGGAATTACAGGCGTTTTTTCATAATAAAGTTCCCGCTTCCCCCTACCTATTATTTGAAGAGATAGACTAAAACTTGTAAAATTAAATATACGCTGAATTTCTTGTAGAATACGATAATCATAGTTTAAATTCATCTTAATTAGGCAAAATTTGTAAATTATTCATTTTATAATTTTTGGTATTTAATTACGCCCTCTGGCGGTGGACCTACAACTCTGTAAATAATTTCCAGGTTTTTCTCGAGGTCACTTTTGTTATAAATTTTTTTTCCCGAAGCTGTACTATAAACGGTACCCGAAATATGGCCGAGAGTAATTCTTATTGGGACACCCGGTACATCTGGTAACATTTCTTGAAATTCTTGTGTATTTTCTGCTAACATCACCACATCGTTGGCATATGTTTGTCTTATAGAGAATTATTATCCTACCTAAAAGGAAGTGAATAAATAATTTGTAGCTTATATCAAATTTTATGAGACTCCCTTGATTTTGCGCTTTGTGTTTTTTCCTAAAAAAACAGGTTAAAACTAGCATAGTCTAAAGCAGATCTGTGAAATTCTAGGTGCTTTCCCAAAGCTTCAAAAAGTATACTCGTATTATCGGATATATTCTATAATAATAAGATCATTATTTTCAAATTCATTACACACCGAGCTAACAACTAGTCTAGTTGTTAGCTTGACATGGTGTACATCAAATTTTATTGACTCTTAAAATGTCTCCTGATGAATCTATTAAACAATGGCGAAATATTGAGAGTGGGAATATAGAGTTTTAATTCTTATACTGACCGCATACCTGATAATCATCACCTTTTGCTTAGATTAATAGCACGGTCGATAATTACCACAGAAACACACAGCTTAAGCACCGTATGTTATATATTTCAAAGTTGACAGTGGTGTCAAAATTTCCCAGCTAGCAGAATAACGAAAATTGTTTAAAATATTGAAAGATGATTTTATTTTATCTTGAATTACTTGACTCTATTCTCAGGTGGGTTCAGTTCGTTCTAATATAACAGTTTTTAATAAATTTTAAATTATTTTCTGAATTAAATATTTATATGATTAATTTGGTTCAATATTCTCTCCTGTGAATGTGTATTTAAGATCGGAAATATCACTTAATTGATTTTTGACACTTATTATCAATGAATGACTTGTCTGTCACCAATGATTCACTAAATTTCACTGTTCAAATAAAATTCTTATTCAATTGAATATGATTAATTTCTATCAACGTCTAAAATGATCTATATACATTCGAATGAAAATACGTTTTAACAATTATAATTACTCAAATCCACAAATTCCAAATTTAACTTTCCTTCTAGGAACAAATAATGATATCGTATCTTTTACGACTAAATTGACATTAAAACAACCTACAAACTAAATAACCTCCTAATCTAATTTAAAAAGTTTCTAGTTTCTTTTCAAACATTTCGAATTTAGAATTGTCACTCAGTTCCGTGGTAAATGTCTAATACACGATATTTTTTACTAATTTCTTCCACTATTTAATTGGTCGATAAGTATACTTATATTTCGTAGTTAATTGAATTCAATATTTAATCTCGTACTTAGATGCATCTACTTTTAATTTTGTATCAAGGCCTGATGTTCAATGATAATAATAATAATTCTGAAGCGAACTCACCAGAAGTCTGGATGTAGAGAAGAAACTGCAAACACTAATTTTCGAAAATACACGCCCTGAATTTATTTTGAATATGCTGAACAATACCTTATATTAATTAATTACAATGTTCATCTACTATAGTATGTTTCTTATTGACTGACAGCACGTGAAAAGGTCACAGATGCTAGTCAGGTAGTAAAGCATAAGCGTCACAGTTCATCTAAGGAATTTATTTACTATTTAATTTTATACCCGATCTGATATATAAAGGTAATATAAATGTAAATTCGGTTAGTTAGAACAACTAACTGACCTTCATACATTTGTAGAGTACATACAGTTAAAACAATAAATTATTTTTGAAATAATCTTGTAACGCAACTATTCTGACTGAATATTTCATTAATTATCTTGAGAATTTGAAGCAGTTCAATTCTTGGGAGACATATTAACAAACTATTTATCAATTCATTCTCCAGATAATTACTTTCTGATTTTTGAAATGTTGATAATAACATTTCCAAGAAACATTACAATAGGGTCCTAGTAGGGATTGTCCCAATGACTACGTGTTAACTGTGTTGTGAAAAATATCTTCAAGTTTTACCCCAGTAAAGTGTAAGAGCGTGATTAGCTTACAAACGAAGACTAGTGTTAAATGTGCATGATGCTGTTGTACATCAAATGCAGGCTGCTACTGTTAGAAATATAGTTTCGCCATGTTCCAATATGACAGGAGTTAGTGAATCTACTATTTACAGGCTTCTAAGAGAGAGGAAAAATGGAAATATATCTCCACCTAAAAAGTCAACTGGAAGAAAACCATTTGACCTTGATGAACATATGCAAAATACAATAAGACGAAAACTACATGAATTATATTTTAAAAAAGAGATCCCAACCCTTGACAGAATGCTAAGAATGGTGAAGGAGGACGAGAATTTGCCTGACATAGGGCGAAAAACTTTGTGGAAAATATTACACAAATTAAATTTTACTTGGGAGAAGCAAAGTCGCAAATCAGTGCTAATCGACAGCGAAGAAATAATATGTTGGAGACGCCAGTATTTACGAGATATCCGAAAATACAGACAGGAGGGAAGACACATCTTTTATCTAGATGAGACATGGCTCAATGAAGGACATTCAGTGAAAAAAATATGGCAGGACAAAAGTATTCAAACCAGTCGTCAAGCTTTCATAGAAGCTTTATCTACTGGACTGAAAACTCCTATCGGTAAAGGTCGCCGACTAATAATAACGCATATTGGATGCAATCAAGGGTTTGTTGAAGGTGGTTTACTGGAGTTTCAGTCAACATCAACGAAAGACTATCATTAAGAAATGACTGCAGATGTATTTTACACAAATGGTCGAATTAATTCCAAATAATGCTGTAATCGTTATGGACAATGCCACTTATCATTCGCGATTAACAGAAAATCTTCCATCTACCTCTTGGAGAGAAGCTGATATTAGAAACTGGTTAATCGGAAAAGATATACCATTTGAAGATGATATGTTGAAAAAAGAACTTTTAAAGGTTGCTTCAGATCACAAGCTACAATTTAAAAAGTTTGTTATTGATGAAATGGCCAAGAATCGTGGGATAAAAGTGCTTCGTTTGTCGCCATACCATTGTGATTTAAATGCGATAGTGTTAATATGGGCCCAAATGAAAGGTTATGTAGCTAGACATAATAAAACATTTAAAACGAAAGATGTTCGTGAACTCATGTAGTACTCATTGACAACAATAACTGAAGAGAACTGGAGAGATGTTGTAAATCATGTAATTAAAGAGGAAGAGAAAATGTGGGTTTTAGATAACCTCATAGAACAAACTATAGAACCGATAGTGATCTCTCTCGACGAGTCTTCGGATGATTTTTGTATGACCAGCGAAGAGGATGATACTATAGATTGAATTTTATATTTCCTATAAATGGTATGTTTACTTTACTTAATATACATTAATTCATTGTCAATAAATTTGAATTATGATAATTAAACTATATTTTCTTTAATCAATTTAATTTAATAAAAATGAAAATGTAACTTGTTAATAGGCCTAAACGAATGAATTTTATTTCAACTGTAATGTTGACCGAATCTAATTAAATAAGCAAAATGAACTAATATCGTAATCTCCGCCACTGCCGCACTGTTTATCCTTTTGCTGGAATTGTTCAGTTTTATTACCATATTGTATTTTGAGCTGAAACAGGGATGTACAGATAACCAATACAGACACCTACTTGTTTTGCATTAGAATTTTAGTATTTACTTGTAAAATTCTTAGGATCACTCTGTAAGAGATAATTTTCTATTTGAATATTTAATGAGGCTACTGTGCTGTCAGACATTAAGAAATAGACTATAATTTTACAAAATTTTTGGAGAGATCTCACATGAGATGTTCCCCGTTCGGATTCTCAGATTCAACTACTGATTTTTTAAAAATAAATAACCACATTCTACTGTTGTTACAAACTTTCCTTTTTTTTGAAAAAAAAGGCTAAATTTGTTATTTTTTATATCAAAGATTTGAAATACTTTTATTATAACTAAATACCTTGCAATGACTTCTATTTTCTTTAACCTTGAATGCATTTTTCAATTGTGACAGGTAAATGTCATCAGAAATCAAATGATCTGCCAAATCTTACAAATACAGGGTTTTTCAACCATATTGATTTTATAGACAATATAGGGTTTTCCGGAAGTATTGCATAAATGAAATTCTTTAAAATTTGGAATAATAGAACTGTTTTAATATATTAATATATATATATATATATATATATATATATATATATATAGCTGAAAAGCGAAAAACGCCGTGATCGTTGCTGATCAATTAGAACACAAATTGAAAAATATCTTATTGGGGATTGCAGCATAAGAGGAAAAATTCTATTCAATTCTCCAAGCTTTCGTAAATCTTTATTTACATCATCAGGGAACTACAATAAGGAAAGAAAAACATAAATTATAAAAAGTGTTCTTAAAAACATTTCTACAACTTACATTGATCGAGATTGCATCATTGGTCTTGAATACAGGAAAAGTGCACAACAGAAAGTCATTAAAGAAATAGGTCCAGTCGGCAATACATTTGCCTATTACTGGTAAGCATTTTTATTTAAAACATTATTAAAAAGTAAAAAGTTTAAAACATTTAAAATCGAGAATCCACACACCCACGCGGACTTGTGAGAATAATGGCGGAAACTAAAAATGTCAGGTTAAGTACACCAATCATCATTACTAAATGAATGAAAGAATCGATCTTTGCAATGACGCGAGACACTGAAACAATCGAATTGAAAACTTTCAAGAGAATACAAGGGTGGTACCAAAATTATGGAAATGTATTTGAGTTATCACTCCAATGAAAAAATTATTTTAATCACGAGAATTAATATGTGATTATTAATGTTATTAATTATTATTATTAATATTATTATGGAACTATTAATAATGGGGGAACACCTACTAAAAAGGGGGAACACCTACCATGATGCGACAAGTAGGAAACTAATGAGAAATATTCATATTATCATTATTATTATTATTGTTATTAATATGGAGACAATTGTGCTTATCAAGCGTTAGGAGGAGGGAGTAGAGATTACTCAAATTCTGAATGTCAGTCTTCCTATTCATACAACCTTCTTCCTGGAAGATGAAAGCCATTTCCAAAAACAGTCTTTTATTATAACTTCTCTCACGAGAAAGGATTTTAACTCCCTCAATATCGATGACATGATCCAACGAGGAGACATGATTAGCCAGAGAACATCTTTCAGGATGTAACCTTATATCACTTTTATGGAGGGATACACGGCTTGAAATTTTTTGAGAAGATTGACCAATATATGATAGACCACAACTGTTACAACACAGCTTATAAACAACATTACTACAATCCGCAACAGGTATCTTTTCTTTCAAAGGACTATAAATTGACTTAACAATTAAGGAACTCCTGGAGGCAAACCTAACATTCTGTAAGTATTGTGAAAAAATTCTAGCAAGTCTGGGCGTAATTTCCTTTATATAAGGCAGAGAAACCGTTAAAACGGAAGGAATCGTTCTGGAAGATGAGAGAGGATCCAACTCAGTTGCACCTGCTGCGTCAATTGATTGTATTGAGGTTTGTGACAAAACAGAAGACGTGTTGAAGATGATCTTTCTCAGTAACTGTTTTGTCTGTTTCCTCTTATGCTGCAATCCCCAATAAGATATTTTTCAATTTGTATATATATATGTATATATATATACATATATATATTTCTGTAGTCTTATTTTTTGAACGAGAACAATACACGTATACAACATGTCTCACTTCAATGAAAAGTCTAAAACACGATATGTCTATATAAAACAAACAAAGGATTCTGCCCCTTTCTCCTTTTATGATATATAATGTTGCCAACTATGCAAGCTTAACACTTTACTATAATAGTGGAGCCTCACCCTTCATATATGCGTCGAATGTACTTTTAATATATTGATGGTGACATGTAGTGCCAAGTTCCAAGCGACCCTTGCATGTCTGTGTTGGTTTTGGTCAAAAGCGTAGGGTAAAATTGATATATGATATTAATATATTATTTCATGTTGCTTAAACTAGATATTTCATTTTAGAATCGTATTAGAAATTTACATTAAACAGTGTGTAATAAAAGGAGGGCGATTCATTACTAATTGGAAATAATTTAACAGTAGAATCCTGACTTCAAATTATGAAACATAACACCTAAAAAAAACATAGCTGTTTACTGAGTTTCAAGGTGATTCGTTTAAAAATTTGAAAACGATTTGTGATCAGTACTTTAAACTTTGCTAGGACTAAGAGGATGTGATCAAAAATATGGGATTGACTATAAAGAAACATTCAGTCCAATAGTCAATATATCTTTATTAAGAATTTTGTTTGCATTGGTTGCCCTTCACAATTATCTAATTAAAATATGATAAAGAAGATATAATTCAATTTAAAGGCTGAGGTACAAATAATAATAGAAAATGTTATATTTAGATACAATAATTCCGATATGGAAATGTTTTAGAATGTTAAAATCATTTTCAAATTTAATGATGAGCTGTCTGTGCCAGAACAGTGATTTTCGTTTTTGCCATCTGTATTTAATTATCTCATAAAAAGAATTATTTGTATTACTGACGTATACTAATTAAGTGAGGTTGTTGCCTTTTATTCAATCGAATTTTATCAATTCTTCAATCTCTTTCGAATAATTAAATGTTATTAAATTTCTATTAACTTTATAGCTAACTGACTTAATATATACATACCTAGATGTTTTAATTAATTGCAAGTATTGTAACTTCAAACAATTTATCTAGTTATGCATACCAAGTGAAAAGTTTTATGTTTTTTAGACACCAGTTGTATACTTTTTTGACGACAGCTTTGATAATGGCCTAGTGATGTATATTATGCTAGCGTAGCCATTTTACAGGGCACCCTTCGCACCATGCTAATAATTTGTTGCTAATTTGTAACGCTGAGCTTGATTTTGTTGCTAATGCCGTTTCCAAGAAAACGCAAACTATGCTAGCGTAATATTAAGCTAGCGTAGCCACACGCTCTAACTATAAAAATAAATAATATTGAAAAAAACTAAAAGCACATGAATTTGTTGCTAAAAGATGACACTAACCAATACTGGAAAAAATCATCCCTTACCCCGATGTTCCCACCCCTGAATATTAATTGATATTAAGCTAGCGTAGCCACACGCTATTACTATAAAAATAAGTAATATTGTAAAAAACTAAATGCACAGAAATTTGTTGCTAATTTGTTGCTAAGAGATGACACTAACCGATACTGTAAAAAATCATCCCTTACCCCGATTTTCCCACCCATCACTATTATTTGATATTAAGCTACCGTAGCCACACGCTATAACTATAAAAATAAGTAATATTGAAAAAAACTAAATGCACAGAAATTTGTTGCTAAAAGATGACATTAACCGATACTGGAAAAAATCATCTCTTACCCCGATTTTCCCACCTCTCAGTATTATTTGATATTAACCTAGTGTAGCCACACGCTATAACTATAAAAATAAGTGATATTGAATGAAAATAAATGCAGAGGAATTTGTTGCTAAAAGATTACACTAACCGATACTGCGAAAAAATCATCCCTTATCTCATATTAATTGAAAGTCATCGTGTTTTAGTAGCCATAGCCTAGCAACAAATTGCCCTATTGATTTTAAAGCGATATAGGCGATATTTGGTCTGTAATACACCAGCAACAAATTCTCCGACTGATTTTTAATTGAAATTCGTTGTGTTTTAGCCGCAATAGCCTAGCAACAAATTGCCCTACTGATTTTAAAGTGTTCACAGAGGTTTTAAAATCAGTAGATCAATTTGTTGCTAGGCTATGGCTACTAAAACACGATGAATTTCGATCAAAAAATACTCGAGGAATTTGTTGCTGGTGTATTACTGACCAAATATCGATTATATCGCTTTAAAATCAGTAGGGCAATTTGTTGCTAGGCTATGGCTACTAAAACACGATGAATTTCAATTAATATGAGATAAGGCATGATTTTTCCGCAGTATCGGTTAGTGTAATCTTTTAGCAACAAATTCCTGTGCATTAATTTTTATTCAATAATTTTTATAGTTATAGCGTGTGGCTACGCTAGCTTAATATCAAATAATAGTGAGGGGTGGGAAAATCGGGATAAGGGATGATATTTTGAAGTATCGGTTAGTGTCATCTTTTAGCAACAAATTCATGTGCTTTTAGTTTTTTTCAATATTAATTATTTTTATAGTTATAGCGTGTGGTTACGCTAGCTTAATATCAAATAATAGTGAGGGGTGGGAAAATCGGGGTAAGGGATGATTTTTTACAGTATCGGTTAGTGTCATCTCTTAGCAACAAATTAGCAACAAATTTCTGTGCATTTAGTTTTTACAATATTACTTATTTTTATAGTAATAGCGTGTGGCTACGCTAGCTTAATATCAATTAATATTCAGGGGTGAGAACATCGGGGTAAGGGATGATTTTTTCCAGTATTGGTTAGTGTCATCTTTTAGCAACAAATTCATGTGCTTTTAGTTTTTTTCAATATTATTTATTTTTATAGTTAGAGCGTGTGGCTACGCTAGCTTAATATTACGCTAGCATAGTTTGCGTTTTCTTGGAAACGGCATTAGCAACAAAATCAAGCTCAGCGTTACAAATTAGCAACAAATTATTAGCATGGTCCGAAGGGTGCCCTGTAAAATGGCTACGCTAGCATAATATACATGGTCAAGTGTCTGAAAGCGCTTAGCTGGATTTTTTAATAAACTACAGACTCAATAGTCGTCGTTTCATTCACTCAATTTATATCTAGCGTGTACACCATACTTAGACAATTCTAATCCCATATCTATTGCCAATCTGAAATTAAAAGATAAACTATGTATCTGACACACGCGAATTACGTATTTTGTTCACAAAAATACTTTTCTAAAAAATTTGTTACAATAAGAGATTCAGCTGTACAATTAATGTCAAACAAAAATCTAGAATAAACTACATTTATCTATCCTTACACAGGGTGCTCCATCTCAGATGAGCCACCCCGTATATTTCTTATCCCATAGTGATTGGAATTTGGGGCTTGAACAAGCAACCCCCTAAGAGGGGGCGCTTCAACCTCTCAAAATTGAATAGGGAAGAGGGGTTGAGTGATACTTCATTTGTAAGGTCTTGGAAGCCTCTTTACAACGGCGTATGAAAAAAAAAATTAATAGTTTTATCATGCTTACAATAAAAAAAATCAAAACTGCGTTTTTAAATCAAATGTTCAAATTGTACTCCATTGACTTCCATACAATAATAAATTCTCTCGAACTAATAAATAAAAAAATAAAAATTTTCTTATCCTGCCTTCATTTTTTGTTCTTAAAAGGTATATTTATCACGTTTCTTCGATCATTTTATGTATTAAAAATCAATCTGTTGAGTTACTACTTTGCTGATTGTTTTACAATTTTAAAAATAATTATGGTGTACACATTGCAGGAACGTGTTGAGCTAGTTAGCCTGTATTATCAAAATCAAAATGGTGCCCGAGCGGCTGCGAGGATATTTAACCGAAATCATCCTGAACGTAACGTTCGCCATAAGTACGTAATGGAATTAATTTCAAAATTTGTTGAGACGGGTTCAGTAATGGATAAAAAAAGGGCACTCATAGTTATTGTGAATGATGAAGGAGCAGCTGTGGCGGTATTGGACCATGTCCAACTTATGCCAAACACGCAATCTGTCCGACAACTTTCTGCGGTTTCCGGTATTAGCCAATCTAACGTTTTCAGAATTTTACATAAACACAAGTTCCATCCGTACAAAATTAAATTAATTCATGAATTAAATGATGATGATTTGGATCGAAGACAAGAGTTTTGCGAAATTATGGCCGAGCGCATCAATAATAACCCAAATTTTTTGTACAACGTTTGCTTTTCTGACGAGTGCACTTTTTTCACTTAATGGAGAGGTTAACCGGCATAGCTGTAGAATTTGGAACGATACAAATCCTCATGTATTTCGAGAAGCTCACACTCAATATCCGGAAAAGCTAAACGTTTGGGTAGGAATTTTGGGAGACCACCTAATTGGACCTCTGTTTATTCCTGGTAATTTAAATGTAGAAATGTATCTTGAAATTCTGGAAAATTTGATTGATCCGTTAATAACAGAAAAATTAGATAACGATCCTCTACTAATTGAACAACAATTGCATTTCCAACAAGACGGAGCTCCTCTTCACTACTCCGCACCAGTTCGCCAATACCTCAATTTACAATAACCGGTCGTTGGATTGGAAGAAGAGGTCCTGTGGAGTGGCCTGCCCGATCTCCTGACCTGAACCCTCTGGACTTCTTCTTGTGGGGACATCTTAAGTCCAAGATTTTTGTGACTCAGCCTGAAAATTTGGACGAACTACGTCAACGAATTGTAAATGAGTATCTTCAAATAACTCCAATTATGCTGGACCATGTAAGAGACGGTGTTGGACAATTTGAACATTTGATTTAAAAACCCTGTTCAAGATTATAAACTCTTGAATTATATTATGTACGATGCTTTAAAAATATGTAAGATATTTGTATGTTACTTCTTTTCTTCCTTGTATATAAGTAAAGCGTAAATTCATTTAGTTGCAAGCGTTGTAAAAATGTGTTACAGAATTGATAAGATCTTTTGTATTGTTGTAAATGCAAAGGGTAGTTACACTTTATTCCCAGCTTTTGTTAAATACCTTTAAAATATCACGTTTTGCAATAATAATTGTAAATAGTTTTGTATGAGCATTGAAATAGCACATTTTGATAGTCGACATATTGTCGCATTGTGTTTGATATGTCCTATAGTTAAGAAGTTAGGAAAATGTCACGTTTCACACTATTATCTGTTGTATTGTAAAAACCCTAAATTTATTGTCACTTGTGCGTGAATTCTTATGGTCGACGATCGGAAGATCTGTAAGAAATGTTTGAATAACCTTTCTGAGTAAAAAGGTTACAATTGCTATTGGAGTATTCAATAGGAATTGAAATATCTATTGGAGGCATCCATTGTTGATTCTTGTCGAGGAACCCGACGAGTCAAATGATACTGGCCAATAGGAAATATTTATTTTCGTTTGGTAAACCCAATCCACGTGTAAACACGCCCTTTGCAGATTTCTATTTAACACGTCTCACAACGTGAAGATATCAGTTTTTACACTCATCGAAGCGAGTTCAATACTCAATAACAAAGTTTTTTTTTAATACTCATCGAAGCGAGCTTACAACTCGAAAACGAAATCAGTTCAATACTCGACAAAGTTCAGCTAGAAATATAATTAAAAACAAACGCAGTTTTGATTTTTTTGATTGTAAGCATGATAAAACAATTAACTTTTTCAAGAATGTAATTCTTTTCATACACCGTTGTAAAGAGGCTTCCAAGATCTTACAACTGAAGTATCACTCAACCCCTCTTCCCTATTCAATTTTGACGGATTGAAGCGCACCCTCTTAGGGGGTTGCTTGTTCAAGATTCAAATATACGTCAAAGCATGTCCCTCAAAGAAAATCATCCGACGTGGATCGGGAAATTTTTCCAATCATTATGGGATAAGCTCGTCTGAGATGGAACACCCTGTATATAAATAAACTCTGACGCTGCATTCTTCCATTGTTGTTGTGCTCGAAATTTCTAGGCCTGTAACTCGCGCTTCAAACATGAACATGGTTTCTAAATATCCTCTACTATGTAATACTGCTACAGTCTTCTTACACTTAAACACATTTTGATAAAATATTTTTACTACCAGAATAAGAGAGTGAAGCACTAGCTTAGTGTTAATCTTCAGGGAATACTTAGTCTTCCCATACAACAATCAAGGATTATTGACTTCTAGACATATAATATAATGAACTCGTATTGTAATAACTGAAATCACTGAATTTTATATAAGAACAGTGCACAGTATTAGTTAAGTTATATTTTGTATATTCATTTGTATGTATGTGACCGTCAATGATTTATGATGTCGAGACACATTAATTTCAATAAAAATACAAAATTTCTTTAATAGACATGATGACTGTAATTAAAAATCACTTAAATTATGTATTTATTTAATGAATCTCGATTTATGGAATTCAAACACGCATTTATTTATTTATTAAGAGCGAGATTGATAAATATTTTGACAAAATAAAACTACAAAATACGGAAGTTGAACACCAATCAGATCGAATTACATCACTATTAACTAACCAAGTAAACAGACGTCTGGTTCTGTGTGATTTTATTTACGGTTAAATTTTGATTATACCAAATATTAAATCGAAAGTGAAGCTCTTTCTCCTAAATTTCTTTCATTCATCAATTAATTGCTTTCTTTGTTTTCTTGAGAATATATTATCTTTCTGTAGAAGCAAATGTTCTTTTTCTTCTATCTGTAAAGGGACGTCTATATTTTTTTTCTTGTGGGGGATAAAGACTTTTTGGTTTAGGTAATAAAAAAAATCTTGCGTCAATTTTCAAATACAAAACAGTCAGACATTTTACAAATGCAAACGATTACATGACTCCAAAAAAATTCGACCCTCAAACAAATAAACAAATAATAATTTCGATACGAAAAATGCTAAACTTCCAGGAAAAGAAGAATATCTTGTTTTGGAATGTTTAATACAACTTTGGTATAAAAATTAAAACACATATTTTCAATGATCTAAAGTAATGTTTTTCAACCTTTTTGAATTACGTGAATCCTTTTACAAGTTGTAAATTCTGGCCACCCTCAGTGCCATATGAGCCAGATGAAAGAAAGTCTCATAGATAGAATTCCTGTCATCTGGTAACTCTAACTATGGTGGACATAAAAAGTGAAATTGGCTTCTATTAGAAAATTATTTAGTTATTTATGTTTTAAAAATAGTAACAAATTATTAAAAAATAAATAACCACAGCCTACTCACTGAAATCGTAATTTTTTTTATGACCTACATTCAATTGCCTTTTTCTTTTACCCCTGATACCTCTAGTAATGCTTTGAGACCCCCCTGGGGGTCGCGTCCCACTGAAAAACACTGATCTAAATCTTTTATTAAAACACTTTAGCTCTGAAATTTTTTTGGTTTATTTGATATGGGATCACCCAAAATGTATTTAATTAGGGTTTCATTGTTCACTAGCAACAGCTAAATGTAAATATCACAAATAAATGTCCTACTCCCATTATTACACATTTCAGTGTCCTTGAACTTCAATCAATATGAGCTTAGAGAAACCACGTTGTAACATTATTAGATATAATATCTAGGAAATTATTTCAAGGTTGCTGCATATCGCCCACGCATCCTTAAATATTAATACTGTTATTTTTTCTATTTATCGAACGAAATAATAATTTTTTATCATTTTTTAAACCATACAAAAAACTGTAAAAATATAAATCGAAGACCAGCAGGTCAACAAAACTAAGAAATTTTGTTATAACAATAAAAAAAAATGATACAAAAATATTTCACTCATTTGCAACAAGCTTTTTTAAGTTATGACCATTGGATTATTCACGATTGTAGTTTTAATCGGTAGAGTTTCTTTAATGAAATTAACTTTCTCGACCCTTACTTCGTAGAATCTACTCATATTACTGTTTTAAATTAAACTTACTGTTTCTAGATAATTCCACAATATATTAGTGTTTTAAATGAAACTCAACGTTTCTAGCTAATTCCACAATATAATGAAAAATATTAAAAATTCTAAAAAATTTACAATTGTTCCGATAACTGAATACAATTGTTTCGATATTTAATATCTTTCAACTCTTTATCTTATCTTTTGTCCCTGTTTTATTGACATTTCCGTTGCCTTTCTTAGTCTTTTGTGTTTTCTTTTTCTTATTCGACTTTTCTTCATATTCCTTTTATAGGTAACTCGTTCTTTTCCGGCGTTTCTGTAAGAACACAACATTTTCTTTTATGTTGAGGGCGTTAGTTAATTTTCGGGGTGGGTCTTTCAGGTAAAGCCTTATTTTGAAGACCAGGAGTCGGTTCAAAATCAGGTTGATAGAGAGAGAGAGAGAGAGATAGACATAAACTTTGTCATGAAATTTTTTTACAATTTTATGGACAAAGCGACATAATTTAAAAAAAGATAAAAATATAAGAAAAATATATAAAAAATACTGACTATGCTAACAATACAAATCATAATATATAAAATACAAATTTAAATTAATAATTATAATACAATGTTAGCATCGTAGAACATACCAAATACTGAACTACTATAACTCAAAAGTCTAGGGTAGATTGCAGAATTCTGCCACTCAATAATCTCAAACAGAAACGCCGTTGTCAATCTCCGAAACCTATTAAATGTATTTACCACTTTTAATTCTAAAAGTAGCTCATTGAATAGTTTTTTGGCATTGAAGGTGATGGAATTTTTTACCAAATCAGAGGTGGGTATTGTTAAGTAAATGTCGAAATTTTTTCTTCTAGTAGGGTACCTATGAATAGATTTCTCAATTAAATTAAAGTATTTGCGAACCAAACACGGGTTCAAAATAAATAGAGCGGGAAGAATTTTTGTTAGAAAACTAATTTTAAATGTTGATGTTTCTGATTCATTGTTTGAATTGATTAGGGAAAGCAACACATGAACTCTGTAAAACCCAGCTTTTATTTAACATGATGTACAATATGATTTGTGGTGAAGCCTGCAGTGAGGTTGTTGACTATTACATAATGTCACCGTTTGATCACGGCTAGGCGATAAGTATCTGGAATACTGGTCACCTCTAGCTGAAGCTTTTGTAAATGAAGTATCAATTCTTGTTAAACTTGAAATTAATGGGTCACGATTTTCCATAGAATATTTATGTTTTCACTGACATTTATGTCTAAAGAACAATAATTATCGGATATTAGGAATTAGTGTTTTAAATGAAACTCAACGTTTCTAGCTAATTCCACAATATAATGAAAAATGTTGATAATTCTAAAAAATTGACAATTGTTTCGATAACTGAATATCATCGTCAGAATGACAGAAGTTACATTTCATTTGATGCCTACCTGATGTTTAGTAGTTCTTTTTGGCTAGACCAAGAAGTGACCTAATTTGTGATTGACTTAATAAATGTTTATAGAAAAAAGAAGAAGATGTGATATTACAAATATTGAAGCTTAGATATTATTAGCCCTATGGTGATATCCTGGATATCATTTTTCCAATTAAGATCAGTATAACTGTGCAATGATATAGAAAACCAGGAAAACTATATCTGCTGATCTTTACAATTATCACTTAAGAAGACAGTTTATTAGTGGAGAACTCCCTAGATTTATCTGTTCATTGACGACTTCACATTGTGGGTTTCTTAAGTGTCTTCTAATTTCCAACTCTTCAAGGAAATCCAGTTCTTGTTTCTTATCACAAATATGTAGTACTTCTAGTTCTGTGTTAGGTGTCAATGAATGGTTGGTGTCAAGTATATGTTTTGCGTGATTGGGTTTATCTGGTTCTTTTAATCTGTATGCTCGTAAGTGTTCACTGTATCGGATTTCAAAATTTCTAAGGGTGTGACCCAAATAGACAGCATTACATTCTGGACATTTGAGTTTATATATACCTGACTTCTTTAATGTTGGTATTTTTGTTTTAACATTTAACAATTTTGTACTTACGTTACTTTTTGTTTTAAAAGCAATTGTTGTATTCGTAGCTAAAGATATTATCTTTGAAATATTATTAGAAATATTTCCTGCATATGTGATGATTTTATAAGTTTTTATTTCTTCAGTTTGTTTAGGAAATATTAGTTGTAATGCCACTTTTTCCTCTTTTTTATTAATTAGCTTATTTATTATATGTAATGGATAACCGTTGGATGTTGCTAATTGTACTAATCTCTCTATCAAAATTACATTTGTTCATAGGAACTGAAAATG
This sequence comes from Galeruca laticollis, assembly GCA_963921935.1. Lineage (NCBI taxonomy): Eukaryota > Metazoa > Arthropoda > Insecta > Coleoptera > Chrysomelidae > Galeruca > Galeruca laticollis. Next base: position 205,542,266 of record OY998177.1, read on the forward strand.
CTCTATGTATCATTGAATTAATTGTATGCCGCTAGTTTATGTGACATGGGGTGATTGGAAATATAAGGAATTGTCACATCAGTGTGTGTTGGTTTTCGGTAAATTGCATAATCAAGTGCATTATTAACTCTTTGAATTTTCAAATCAAGAAAATTTATTGAGTTATTTTCTTCAACTTCTAATGTAAATTTAATTTTTGGGTATAAATTATTAATGTGGTTGAAAAATATATCTAATTGTCGTTCACTACCTATAAAACAAGCTAATATGTCATCTACATATCTATACCAAATTAAAACAGTTTTTGAAATATTACTTTCAAAGATTTTTCTTTCTAAACTGTCCATAAATATGTTTGCCAAAATAGGTGATATAGGACTTCCCATTGGTAATATATATATTATTGTCAAAAGTGAAATAATTCTGATTAATGCATACATCAAACAAATTAAGTATATCTGATATTATTCCTGGATTAATATTTTTATCTTTTAGTAATTTTCTAGACATTCTTTAGGAGGAATTTTAGTGAACATATTAGTAACGTCAAATGAAATAAGCTTAGGGTTATCTTGTAATTTGAATGCTTTTAATTTTTTGATTAGTTCTATTGAATTTCTAATCGAGTACTTAGATTCATATCCGTTACTATTAAGTATATTGTTAAGCTTCTTTGTCAATATATTATTAGTATTAACATAAGAAACTACAGCAATGTTCATATCTGTCTGAGATTCTTTGCTTGTAGGATGTGGCCGATCAGTAACATAAGATGAGGCACAATCTGAATCTTTAAAAATATAATTATATTTGCTAATAGCAAAGAACCCTTAACGATTCCAGCGATGTCATATATGGTCATCGTTTTTCCTGGATTGTTATGCCGTAATACAGATTTTCGTACACTGTATTTATTTTCCAGGACTTCGATAGAAGCTAATCGTACAGATCTTGGCTTTGGGAATTACGTTCAGTTTTCCTATTATAGTGTTTCCTCTAGTAGGTTTAACACATTAACTGCGACCTTCTGAAATGCCTTCTTAGCGTGGTGCTGACTTACCTTTTTTTAAATTATATTGTATTATTCTCGTGCAGCTCGTTAGTAATATATGTAGGGAAGGTATGCCTGTAAAAATTATGATCAAAAGGGCTGTGACTGCCAAATCCGTCTTGCGCAATGAGGCAGTGAAACCCTATCTTAGTGTTAATGACGGAATTGTTCGTCATAAAATTTAGTAATGTTTTCTCTTGCATCTTTGCACTTTTTCATTATGTAGAATAAAATAAAAATGAAAAACATAATTTTAATTTATATTTGTGTGATATAAATCGAATCATTCAAACATAAATATGGTTTTTCGGTACAATCCGGGTGGTGATAGGACGTACCTCTTCTTTTTTTATTATTATGATTATAACACCAGGTATATCTCCTAGATACAACCTTTCTAGTAGGGCCTGCAGGGATTTTATTTGGTAGGTGATTTTTTTCTTTGAGAGGCTGTGGAACGGCAGGTTTTACAGGAACCAACTCACCAATTATCGAAATTCTAAAATCGCAAAAAACATTTTAGACTTGGTACAGTTCTCGAAAAGTAGATAACAATTTAAGAGCAGCATTTGAAAATTGTGTATTCCTAATTTTATGTACCAGCGTAGTGTCTTTCTTTCAATGGGGTTTGACATAAACTGATCCTGCCTATCTATACCTCCCATGTACTTGTTGTATTTGTATATTAGTTTAGGTTTTTCTTTTACTCGATTAAATTTATTGGGATATGTAACCATATTGTTATCAAATTCCGTACTGATGTAGGTTACCCGGTAAAATCAATAGGTTTCATTGTGGTTTCGTGTACCCAAACCGGGCTTGGTTCACCAGATACAACAGCAATAGGTGGCTTTTCGATATCCCCAATAGTATTTTCATTTTCTTCAGTATCCTCTGGTACTTCCACTAACTCTTCATTGTCGTCAGAATTCTCCCAACTCGTATAGCCGTCATTAGAATCTGAAAAGTAAGTTGGATCTTCGATCAGATTCTAACAAAGCTTTTTCCAACTCTGCATATGATAGAAAAACATTTCTTGCACGCTTTGCAACGGATGAACCTGCCTCAGAGTCATTTGTCATTTCGAACAAAAACTAAACACTTTTTTGACGAATTTCACTTTTATTCACACGCTGACGCGATAACAAAGTCACTCGGCGACTGCTAAGTTCACACTGAAGCAGTGTTGCCAACGGAGTTCGTCGAAAATTCCCAATTTTTATGTAGAAAAATCCCTAGAATTCCCTAGATCAAAATTACATTGACAATCCCGAGGACAATTCCACTCATGTATAATAATTCCCATTTGTGAGTACAAAAATCATAGTTTGCTATAGGCTAAATAGGAAGGAACAGAAATGCAAGTGGATAAAAATAACGGATAAATTACGTTACCGTAGCAACGCTAGCATTTACCGTTTGTTTATCAAGCGTTGAGCGTCGCATCATTTCTACAATTGTAAACGTCAAAGCAGGATTTAACAGCAAGTATGTCGAGATTTGGAAATATTTGCGAGGCAGAAATAGTAAGGGAAATTGAAAAATCAACTCCAAAAAATACATTCATGGGATTGTCTTATCAAATACCACGCGAGTTCAGATCTAGCAGGATATTTTTTCCAGTGGTTTTCTCATACTTACTTTCATATAGGTAATTTAACTCGATCTGTTCAGGCAAAATCACGAGCAGGTCGATTAGTTCGAAGTAGTTGAAAATTCCCTATATATTAGGTGAAATTCCCCTTTTCCCTATTGCATCAACAAATCCCTAGAGCTAGGGAAAAATTCCCTAGGTTGGCATCACTGCACTGAAGTATTGAAATCATTTAGCCTTATGACGGACGCGTCTGTCATGTGCTCTGGTTAACGAGCACTCTTGACGGATATTTCCGTCATGCGCAGAGAATGTGTTAAGAAACATATCAAATTTGCCTTCTCAGAATCGTGTAATGAATATGTTCCAAACAACATTTGTAATATTTTAATTTTGTTATGGTGTATAAAAGACACCCAAAATTAATGTTATTTATTACTTTCGTCTTTTATGTAGACTTGGTACTATTTCCTGGCCGGCGCGACGCCATTCTAGGACTGTTAATTAGGTTGGTCATGTGGGAGATTCAAGTGAAAAATGTTGTATGTGTGTATGTATGCATATATTAAATTAATTAACATCGGAATTTTGTCGGCTATTGTCTTTTCGATATCTTCATAACATTATAAATGTTAAATTATACAATTACTTTGGAACTTGGTGATATTGAAATCCATTATAAATGTTGTAGAAAAGAATAAACTTCATCATTAACGGACTATAGTACTTCACACTTTATTTTATCAATGTTTATTAATTTAAAAATAGAATGGTCGCAATTCTGCAACAGTAGTATAGATGCGAATTTGAAATAACTTGTTTATTATCTTCGACTGTTGTTAACTTTACCCAGTGGGAAACAATTTATGGACCGTAAATAGCATAGTTGTAAATCAAGACCAAGTACACACTCCGACTCTACGCAGGGACGTCTTTAAAAATTTGAGCAAAGTAGAATACAATTGCTTGTTGACAAGGATTTTATGAATTTACAAACAAAAACGACGAATTATACACAACTATATTAGGGTAAAAGAAAAATTAATTCATTATTTTAATAAGATGTAATATTTTTTTTATAATAATACATTTATTCATTCAGTGAAACATACATAGAAAAATATTAAATTTACGCTGGACATGTCAACAAAACAAAAGTACATATTATACATAAATATATATCTACGTATACACAAAAAAGATACAGTATACGAGAACAGTCAGTAAAGTAAAAAATCATCTACATCATAAACAACCTTCTCAATCAGAAACTGTTAACTGACTTCTTGAAAATGATATATACATATATATAGACACATAATATGTTACAACAATAACAAATATTTGCTTATAAATCATCGTCACTATCAACAAACAGGTCACTATTATCGCTGTCTTCGTCCAAATTAATTATAAATTGTTGTACATTCGGAGACACATATGAATCTTCCACTTCAACTACGTGTGCGATGCAATTTTTTCATAAAATACTGTCTATATTTTCCACCTCACTTCTAATTAAATCTACTACAGCAGAACTTAGCCTTGGAGCTGTATTTTTACGCCGAATTCCCCGTTTTAGAGTACTCCAGATAAGTTCAATGGGATTTAATACACAATAGTAGGGCGGAAGACGCAGTACCGTATGTCCTTTTGCTCGTGCCATTGTGTCAATCCGATATTTTGTAGGAATATTCAGGTCTTTTATAATGGTTAGAAGATTTTTTTGGTGCATTTTGATTTAGGTATTTCTATATAATTTTCAGCCATATATTGTAGTATTCTGCTTTTTTCATGCTTGTGGTGGGTTTCTTGTTAATTTGTTTTGAATGATAACTGGCGTTGTCCATGACAATGACAGAATTATCGGGCAAATTAGGCAACAGTTGCTCTTGAAACCAAGTCTCAAAAAGTAGTGAATTCATGTCTTCGTGATAGTCGGCTGAACAATTTTTTATATTTTTTACGGACGACAGCAACGCATTGGACACCCATCCATCGCTGCCACCGGCATGTAAAACTATTATTCTTTTTCCCCTAGACAACAACTTTTTGTGCCATCAGTCCATCCTTTCTTTATAACGTCATGGCTATCATACCATGTTTCATCCAACCAAACTATGTATCGACCTTCTTGGCGAAATCTTCTTATTTCTGTAACGTATTCCAAATGCAATCTTTTTAATCGTCCACTTTCCATGATGCTCATCCTTCCGTTGAGGGTTTTACACTCAAAACCTATGGTTTTCAAATATTTCCGAAACCATTGTTCCGAATAGGTTACTTCAATTCCCGAAACTTTCAGTCTTTCCAAAAGCATAGACGTTGTTGGCAACCTATTTTCTTCGTAAAAAGAGTAAATTTGTTGTTTTATTTCAGTTCCCGCCGCTTCATCGATTCTAGAAATTTTTTTAATTTCTCGTTTCTGTCTCCCTTGTTTATAATGTCCCTTACCGTAGATACAGGGACTTTTGTTAATTCACTTGTCATGGTGAAAGAAGTTGAACACCCTTTTTCAATTAGAGTTTGGTAAACATTTTTTATTATCGTTTTTGCGTCACTTGACAAATGTTTTCTTTTAACCTTCCTGTTGTCCGAAACTTCATCTTCAGTATCACTGTTGTCACTAATTTCAATCACTTCATCCTCTATTTCCATTTCATTCGACACAATGTTTTCCCATGGACGAAACACTGCCACTTTTATTTGCACAATGCACAACGATGAAAAGTCACAGACTGATAGACTGCACCCTTGCTTTACCTGGTTGGTGATTACTCCGACCCTGTTAGGACGCAGGGATAAAGGATAATTTCTAATTTATGAGGAGGCAGTATATGTGGTCTTTATGCATTATTGTTATATTTAACGTTTACACAATGCTCCCTGTTATAAACACGATATTTCAAATTCGCAAAATACACACCACTCTTCCATGTGCAAAGCTTGAGCATATAAGAAAGATTAAGGTGCAGAAACTTGCACCATTTGAAACAAAGTTTTATTAAAACCTGATAGCACGAATTAAGTACCAAGTATCAAAAAGGTAACTTTAGTCACGAGCGTGAAACGAGTGACTGAATACGTTTTTAACACGAGATACTTACTATACTTTTTCTTCGCCCACAGGAATGAAAAAATGATATTATATTTTAATTATATTCATAACACGGCGGACGACGAGGCTGACGGCTGACTGACAAATCAAAGGACACAGAATAACAAAATTACCACGGAACATGAATTTTAACATATAAAAGATACAATTGATGTGACGTTTAAAAAACAAAAGATAAACGAGATGTGACTTTTCGAATTTTAAACATTAGTATTTAAAGAGTCGTTTTGCGCATGTCAAATCCTTATTTTAAATGCATTTTTAGTAACGTCATTTAAAAACAATTTCTATATAAAAAATATTCGATTTCATTGCTTAATATTCATTTTGGCATTTTAAAAGTCAATTCTTATGATCTTAGCTTTATTATCGGTGCATTTCTCATATTTTTTTTAGATTTTGAAGGAAGTAATCAAATCTCAATTTTATGATAGATGTCTTAAACTCAATTAATCACAAAATGAAATTTGTTTCTGTTGCTACGTGAGTGAAACAAACCGTGTCAGATTACAAAATTAGGGAAATCCTACATAAATAATTACATCCTAATGAATTCTTACTAAAATATTTCTCATTATTTGATAATATAAAGTTCTAAGGTTGGTGAAAATGTTATTTGTATGTGTAAATATGGATATTGTTAAATATATATTGTTTTTAAATATTTCTTAATTTTTGTTTAATATTAACTCTGTTACTCAATTTTATAAATTAAATATAAATTTGTCGAAAATTTTCCACGTATTTTCTTAACGTGTAACTAATAAACAAACAAACAGAATTTTTATCCGTTTATTTATATGCTGATAACCTAAATACTATCAAACATTTTTGAACCAATGTAAAAATTTTTTTTGATAATATTCAAAGTACGTTCATTATTTGCTATCACACGTCTACGACATGATATAGTTGCTTTATTAATTAGCATTTTTATGATTGTGGATAGTATTTATATATTTGTTACATCATATTATTTTATGAAATATAAAAATTGTGACTAAAAATATAGCAGCAAAAGTATCACCTACAAATTTTTGTATTTATTTAAAGTAAATACGTATAATAATGTGTCGTTTCCCAGACAAATAAATAAAGAAACATGAGATTCGATTTATGAATGTTGGAATTATTTAAATAAAAGTCACTACTAGAGGAGTGATAGATAATATATATTTTATATTAAAAAAATGTCAACCCAGTTGTTATTACAATGAAATGCGTCTCTATACTAAAAACTGAAAACGTGAAATTATCAGTTTTGCTTATCGAAATAGTAAGGGATGAAAGCGGCGTTGTCAGACTGCATACGTATCACATTATATACCTATTTTGTATTTTCAACACTCCCTCTCAAAATTATAATGAAACTTTAAGCAAAGTTATAATAACATATCACATTGGTTTTCTTAAAAACAAGTAAAAGCTACTCTTATTGGTTTCCTGTAGTATATTCAAGTTTAATTTTACCCATTTGTATTTGATCTCTTATAAAATTATATTTTATTTCTATATGAAGAGTGCAGGGAAGAAAGGGGGAAGGTCAATTTTGAATGTTTTTGAGAAATTTCCATTTTAAAGTTTGAAACCCTATTTTAAATAGAATAATGACTTATTTGTTACTTTTATAATTTAAATGATTTAAATAAGTACCTGGTAACATTTTCATAAAGAATAAAATAAAAAATTGCTTATACAGAGTGCGAAAAAAATTTATTTTTACAGAGTTACACAGTAAGTACACTTATATTTTAGGTTTTGAATTTTGACACCCTATTTTAAATAGAATACAGATTTATTCGTTACTTTTATAATTCAAATAAGTACCTGGTAACATTTTCGTAAAGAATAACATGAACATTACTTATACAGGGTGCGAAAAACATTTATTTTTTTACACAGTAAGTATGTAAAATTAGAATTTAGGTTTTCGAAGTATTTTGTTTCTTCTTGGTTAAGGCCTTTTTCTTAATTGGGATGACGGTGTGCGGCAAGTTCTTATAAAAGTTAATTGCCTTCTCAGTGCTGCATAGTTTCTTAAGATGTATTAAATCGCCATATTTCTCTGCAGATATTGGCTTCAAATCTGAAAAAGAATTAAATAAGATGTAGTTAAAAAAACAAGGTTCTCTTTATGATGTTTTTCTTACCCAAATAAAGTTTAGGTGGTAGGACAAACTGACCATCTGGAAGCTTGGGTGTGATTGTGTTTTCGATGCAACAATGTGGTTGTTGATTACTGAGGTGTTCCATCATCCATTGTATGTGTTCCTGAACTCAATTAATCTAGGATTATCTTGTGAAATTTTCACTTCTCTAATCTCCCGAGATTTAAATGAAGGTTTGGTCATATAAATTGAGTGCAATAATTCTGTCAAATTTCGAAGAAGAGCTTCAATTACAGTAAAAGGATCTGGTTTTACTCTGCATGATTTTATTTCTTTAAACCAATCTTCTGGAAGTTCAGCAGGAATTTTTTGATTAATTAACCCCATGTCCCTGTCGCACTCCATGTAAGAGAGTGCCCCCGGACCGGAAAAATCACTTCTATAGTATCTAATCTTTTAGCAACATGGATAACGTAATGCAAATACCGAAAAACTGTAAAGTTCATATTTTGACCCCTGCACGAGTCACAGAAGATGCGCAAATGTCTAACCTTACTACTCAGTTGAACAAAAATAAAAAAGTGGAGTAAAGACGCGACTTCGTTGGATCCTTTTCCGCCAATTATTTCTGGATAACAATAAAAGGTAGCACTGTTTGTTGATAGCACGTGAATGTTGAAAGAATGTAAAGTAAGTTGCCTTTTATAATAGATATCATTGGTAGATAGATTTGGCATAGGTAGATTTTTTTGAAAGTCCATCGCAATACATTCAAAATCAACATACTTCATGGCTTGTTTCCTGGCCAATTTTTTTCGCTGGTAAAATACTTCAGCTTTACTTTTATGCAGGTTATTCTCCACTGTTTTTTTCTTATCTCTGCTTCAGTACTTTTTTTCATTTCGTCAGTAACATCTGTACCACGTAGCTTGCTTTGAAAAACCTTAAGTTCAGCTAAAAACTGGTCACACGAGTTGCAGGTATCGCTTCGTGGGTAACCAAAGCTTATATTAAAATTGGTATTAAATATATGTCGATAGGTTTCGTATGACACAGGAGGATTATTTGCTTCCAGATACAAATTGTGCATTTTTTTAATGTTTAGGTCTTCAGGTAGGTACAGCTTTCTTGTCTTAGATCTGCTATAATGACTGTTGCGTCCCCTAAAACTGGAAATATGTGATTTAATCGTGCTTAATACGTGTTCTGGTACCTTATGCTTCTTAATATTATAGCCTCGCTTGTCCTTAGATACCTTGCCAACATTTTTTAAAGATTTCTGAATAGTTTCAATTCGTTTCTTTTCAATACCGTGCAAGCTTAAAAGTGCTTTAAAGCATACTGGCACTTCTACAGTTCTTTCATCATTTCGTATTCTCACCCTAAACGCATAAGAAGCATAATGTAAGTTAGCACAAAGTTCATTTTTAGGTCTTCTTTGTTTCACCGGTAGTACCGTAATTAGCCCGCCCAAGTACATGTTTTGATCATTACGATTTAAAGAATTAAAATGGATAATTATAAATGACCGGTTTTGTTCGTTAACAACACTGAAACACTTTAGTCTTTTGCAGTGGCAATCTTCACCTACCTCGTGGCTTTGTTCTCGAAGTTTTTTCATCACATTACTGACTCGACCCGTAACTTTTCTCTTCCTGGTTTTCGCACAAGAAATGATGCCTTCATTATTACTCACTATCATAGCTTCAGTATCGCTAGCCATTTTTAACTTGAAACTTCAGCTAGGAACACGATCTTGTCAAACACAATTTACGCAGGGATACCAGCAGTAAGCACGTCACACTCGCGTGATTGCTCGAGTAAACTAAAACAGTGTAAATATGTCTGCAAATCAAGCAAATTCCAGTCAGGTCCTGACTCGAAAAGATTGACCTTTCCCAATTCTTCGCTGTCTGCACGGACATTCCCCTTTTCTTCACTGTAAGGTATATTAATAAACACGTTTTAATATTGACAGACCTCGATTCTTCCCTGTTTAGACATACATACTAATTCTATAGGTATTTAGCTACGCATTTCCACCATAAACTCGTTTTGCCAAAAAATTGACCTTCCCCCTTTCTTCCCTGCACTCTTCATATGTTTCATTCTTATGGTTTGTGGGATTTTTAGCAATGCTGATACATCCCATTTTATCCTCAAAGATTAATAATGATTCTTGTATAGGATAATTTATGCTGATTAGTAAATTCTTTCCACAAACCTTCCCGAACACCTTCAAACAACGCAATATATTCTGCTTCTGTTGTCGATGTTGCGACACAGTTTTGTTTTCTGGTATTCCAGGATATGGTACATTTTTCGAATGCTTTAAATACATATCCTGTGTTTTTGAAACCCTGTTTTTCAGCCGGTTTTCAGGGACAACACAGTCGAAACAGTGGCGAACTGACATAGTTGGGGGCCTGGGGCGGCTATAGATGAAGGGGCCCTATATATACAGTACTTTCGGGAACGTATACGTAGTGTGTGTTGAATGTGTTCCTTGTTTTAATTAATTAAGAACCAAAAATGCCCAAGAAATACATATAGACTATAGAATATAAATCATAAGCTCCAAGAAAAAAACCTCAAATTTCCAATATATATGGGTGGTTATCTGACATTTAGTTAACTTCTGAGGTAATGTTGAAAGTGTTGTTTTTAGTTAAAAATCAGAACAGTTTATATTATATGCTGAGGGTATAACATCTACTTTGCTGCATCTAAAAGGGACACTCACTTGAAATTTTTTTATAGAAATTTATGATTTTTTAAAATCAGTGTTCTAGGGACTGACGCCAAACACGGTTATTATGCCAAATCACGTTTTTATTGCAAAATCAACTGAAACAACAAATTATCTGATAAGTTCACAAATTCTATGAAGTATAATCCAAGTAACCAAATTATAATTTGAACACAATATTCAGACTTTTATTAATTATTAAAAGATCACAAATATTTCAAACTTAAATTACCTAGTACTTCGTATTTATTTTTATCAGTATTTGTTTTTTCACTTCTCGTAAACATTAACGGGTGTTTTAAATTTGTAAAATACTCTATTTCTTTTGAGGATTAGATTAGGAACTGGCAGTTTTTCTACAACGTCTTCGTAAGGCACGTCGGCGATATCATTATCATTTATTTCAAATTCTGTACTTAACTTAACTAGAACTGTGCCTAACTTAACTAGAACATAATCTCTACTGTCATAGCTCGTTTTAAAATTTTCTTGCGCAATGTGGCTCATACTTGCTGACGGCATATTATCTTCAGAATCCGTGAAAATATCTGAAACCTGAAGCCGCTGTGTATTGGTTTGGCACGTTATAGTTAGTCCCTAAGTTATAATGATTACATTCAACATTATCACAGAAGCAACTTAATGACTTCAAGACAAGTTTATTAGGGTTATAAATATGACCCGCGACTCGATGCACTAAGAGAGTTCTTTTAAACGGTTTCTGCTCTTTCTCATGTTCCTTGATCATTTTGTTAACTTTTTCGATGTCAACATCTTAGATAACAGGAATTTGTATATTTGAACACCTTTCTTGAAGCACAGCTACAAAGTCGTACAAGTTTGTAATGTCACCTCTCTGAGCTATGAGTTGGTCTGCAGTACCTTTACATGTAGCTCCGATTCCATCTGGTGTCCCTTTCCCGCCTCACGGAAATTCCACGTGTATTTCATAGCCAGTGGATAGAAATCCTTGATTCTGCAGCCTGTTATGGTTTAAGTTCTCTGAGAAGTTAATCTTGTTGAAAATTAAATATTTCATTAATATGTACAGCATTATAGACTTTCAATTTTCTTTTAATGAAGGGGTAATAAATAACTATTCATAGATCTATTAACATTGAACTGTATTTTACTTATAAATATAAATAACAGAAGTAAAAGCCGTAAACGTTATAAGTATAATACCTTTTAGAACTATAGAATGACCATAATACGAAACACTCTGCGAAACACTCGGAAACAATCATAGTCTATCTTACCGAACAATTTGTGATCTTCTATGACTTAAAACCATACTCAGGTTGTCCCCATATAAAAAGTAGTAGAGTTACCTTCTTCTAGTAATTTATTTTCCCATCCTGCTTTAGTATTTTCCATGGAAATTGTTTTCTCGGTAACCTTCCTTTGTTTTACTTGTCTTTGGTTTGTCGTCATACAGTAACTAAAATAAAATACTTAGCAGCCACTATTGAATATCATTATATCTCTGAATATAAATGGCCCTTGTTTCAATTTTAATCGGAAAAACTGGTGAAAATGCATAGTCTGTACACTGTTTTAATTGCTGGATTTATATTAAAGAAATAAACTAGTCAGTGTACATACATTGATGAAATATAGTTGTCTTACCTGGATGCTTATTAGTTCTCGTTATTTTCCTAAGGAAGTCTTGATTTATTTCTCTAATAATCTTGATATTTTTGTTATGCATTTGTTTTGGTTAAGGGTTAAGTCATATAACTGTCAATTGAGATATAAAACATCGACTTGAGCGTTCACACGATGCGTTCGATCAAAGTGTTCTCGATCTCTTTTATTTTGGATGAGTAAGACAAAACTGAGAATAGTTAGAGAATACGAAACATTATGATGAAAAGAACGAGGCTAGAGATGAAACCCACATAGAGAAATAAATATAGTATTATTTGTCTATGGAATCCGATTACCAAGAACAATTTTGGAATTCTTAAACATTTGATTTTCGTTTATCCCAAATATATATCCATGTTATTTACCATAACTAAAGGAGAGTTTTTTTCATTTACTATAGTCATATACCATAGTAATTGTCACGGATACTTTGCTAATTAGTCATCTTGAATGGTACTTTATATTCGACACTTCACCTGTTGGTCAACCTACCTCTAGTAGTCGATGCCCACCTGTATGTTGATTTAATTTTATTCATTATTGCCAACAGGAACAATAAAATTTGAGTTTTTTTATAAATAATTTTTGATTTTTATTTTTCCATTGTATGCTGGATAAACTGATTTAGCCATTTTGAGGATATTTTGCACGGCAAGCGACCGCTGCGATTTTGGGGGAACTGACTTTTGCGGTTCTCATATTTGTGCAAGTTACTTATAAATTGTTTGATTAATTTTTGGATTTATCCGTATTGGAACGGGATTTGAATTGCGCAAATTATAAGAATATAGTCGGCTTTAGTTTTGGAGAATTTGGGAAGCCACTATATATATACCGAAAAGGATTTATTTTATGAGAATTCGCCAGAGGTTCATTTGAACATCGAACCCAAACGACTGCCTTTTCCAGTGTGGTCATTTAGTTGAACCCTCATCGTGTTGAGGGTTTTCTTTTCCCTTCCTTTTTCTCGTGGATGGAATAATTATTTGACAGTTCGAACTCATTGCATTGGTTCATCTGCTTCAATTGTCAGACCAAAAATAGTCTCCGTTTAGTCACCTGCTTCAAGCAAAATTAAGGGAGAGACTATTAGGACTAGATACTGGAATTTGTTTGTGGACTGGAACTCATACCAATACCATAGCAGCTAAGGACCTTAGTTAAGACTACCTGTGATTTTACTACTCCATATTATTTTGACTTTAGTACCTTAATATTTGACATTTTGCACTGGAGAACTGGGTTGGCTGGAACCCAACTTCAGTTCATATAGTGATTGCGCCCGATTTGGCTGAAACCCAAACTAAACATTTATATTTTGTAATTTCAGTAAAACAAAATCGATAATTTTCTTTATGTTACTTTATTAGGGGGTATTAGGTACAAAAAAGGGTGTAGTGTACAACGGGTTGTAAATTGTAAAGCTTGTATGATCATGCAGTGCTAAACGAGATAATTGTAGACTGTTATATCATATATAATTTAATTATTTATAACCGTGATTAGAGTTTTAAAAATTTTACATTGTGAACTTTACTTCAGAAATTATTAGTAATATACACTACCCTTGACACCAGACTAGGTTACTTAATTCGTTTGCAAGGTACCTGCCCATTTGTTTTCCGCATTTTCCAAAAGTAGTAAAATTCGGTGGCGCCTGGAATTAAATAATGACTTTAAGGAAACCGAGGGAATTTACACCCACTCCTGAGAGTAGTACCTATCGCTTTGAATCTTTACAATATTAAGTTGGGCATTCCAGCGACTTCAGTCTTTTACAAAAGCACACTTAAAGGTAGGTTAATTGTTGCATCAAGGTCGAGTAACAAGCCTAAAATATAAAACATTGTTTTATTTCGATATTGGGTTACAGGACCGTCACTCAAAAAATGCAGATTTTCTACAGAGGATGGAAATCCTATGGGGATAGGCTAGGCTGTAAATGTGCCCAAATGGCTCCAGCGTTGTGAGATAAATTTAACAACACAGTGCAATGACATGTTACTTTACCCTTTGTGTAAACCACCACTGCTTGCAAAGAAATTTGAGTCCTGGAGCCACCAAAATGATACGTCTGAATTTCTTGTTTGTATTTAGTTGTGTAGATTTCCGAGAAGTCCATGTCCCTTACTGCATCCTTTTCTGTACGTGACCCTTTCAAAGATTTAATAGTTTAATATTTATGAACGATGCTCTGTTCATGTTGGAATATTTTTGGAAGATCACTCTCTGCTACTTGCATAACTAAATCAAGAGGTTTTAAGTTCTACATCTCTTTCTTGTACTTTGTTACGTATCGATACTGTTTAGTTTTAATGATTTAATTAGTTCCTTGCTATGCTCCCATTGTATGACTGCATTGTCCATACTATTATCAAACTCCTTATATGGTAAAATCTTCATCGAGCAGTCCTGGCAAGTTCTCGCTGAGCATTTTTCCGAGTAACGATCACAGCAAATTGTTTCCAGTGCAGTTTGATATGTTGTAAAGTCAAGAACATTTGCATTTTTTAAGGCACCTAATTTCAAATTGATGTTTTCATGAGTAACACAAGCACAGGTGTCACGGTCTGTAAGCTGTGGCACAACAACCTAAAATGGACGCAATTTGCAGAACGAATTATACCCAATTTTCATCAAACTCGTATTGAGAAATTTTTTATGCAAGTCTTTCATTTTTTTGCGAGTGAGGCATTCTTTTTTTCCTGCCGCACAAAGACTATTATTGTCATCTTCATGAAACTTGTGTATGATTTCTTCAACTCTCTATCGCTTAGCTTCATAGTTTGTACGATTAAATCCCATCTTTTATATGTAATGGCTTTGTTACCAAGTCTCCATATCTTATATTTATGTGTCAGTGGACTGGACAAAATCGTTTTTAAGCAGGTTTTTTTGGTGTGTCTCAATCTTTTTATCTATAATTTGCCTCTGAATATTATCGCCAAATAACGCTGCCCCTGCTGCCCTCCCCTCGGTACGCCCCTGAGTCGAAAAATCTGGGGAGTCACATTTGTATATACGGGACAAAGTTAATGATATCAAGACAAACAAATGGGTAATGCACGAACGCAAGGAACCATGTACCTACCAATTATAAATTCATTTTATCTTTCATCACAGTTGATACAATTCACAAATATAGAAAAATAACGAATTTTGTTTTTTCGGACACCTTGTAGTAATAAACCCACCGAAAATAACAAAATTCTCGTGAAGGATGTTAAATGATGTGCTTCATCGTATACAGAGTTGAATGATGTCAATTTGAAAAATTAAGTATACTTTATTAAATAAAAACCTATATCCGAAAAGGTAGTGATATTTTTACATAGAACTCGAAATACTTTCATTCATATCGTACAAATTTTTCAACGGAATCCTATTACGTGATTTTCATATACAAGGCGAACAATTTGTGAAAAAAGCTAAGAACTGTACATTTCCCCATAGCTATATTTTCACTCCAGTTTTCGGGGGCTTGTATAGATCAGTAATAATACCGTACCGTATTCCTTGAAAAAAAACCACGACTCGAATTAACATTTGCAGCATCGTCTAAAAGGCGATTCAATGGAGAAGTTATTTTTTCATGCTTAATGTTTCTCAGAAGTGATATCATACTTGTTACATTCGCAAAAGTTCCTTATTTCGAATTTTCACTCTATAAAACAATAAAATTGTGAAAGTCTCAAAATAGCATAATTTTCAAAGGAAATCGCCCTGTAATATGAAAAGATTTGAAAATGAATTTGTCACGCAAGAAAAATACCACATAGGGATAAATCAGCATAAAATCATAATTTGTACGTATTTCTATCGTTTATATGGATTATATATTATATTAATTCAATTTCACGACATACCTATTTCTTTACCAAAGGAACGTTTTATTTTTCAATTATGTTTTTGTACCTTCGAATCGTATATATGTTTGTATATTCCCACCTTTTCGAGAACGTTTCTCTTTCTTTTTCGTGTATTTGAAACATTATTTGATTCGTCTTCGAATACCTATATAGCACCACTTATTAATATACTTATTCCTGTTATCTCGTAGCTGGCATGGACAATAATTCAAAGAGGGTAAAATCAACAAAATTCTAATGTCAATAGTCGTTTTCTTGTTGATGTCATAAAGCTCAAAAACCATTTCTGAATTATTAGACTAATAGAAGTTTTTTTTGTACTGTTCAAGTTTATGTGATTGTAAGTTTTTGTTGAACTTTGCTGAAGAATAGGGCCTTTGCAAATAGAGTGAGTTGTTATGTTTGTGACCGAAATGTTATTCCTAGACTGTCAATACGTTTCATAAAATTTCGACCGCCAGAGCGCAGCATCGGTTTTAACTGGAAAAAGCAAAATTTTTCAATTCTCCCCGGAGTTTTCAAGTAGCCCCATTTTACGGTACTTAAAAAGTGAAAATAAATTAACGAAAAAAATATAATTTGTAGCCAACTGTGTTTGGAACCAATTGCCTGGGCTTTGGAGGGGGTGGCTCCCCCCTGTCACCCCCCACCCTTGGTCTCGGCCCAGGGTTCAGCTTCCCGGATTTATGTATCCCAGCTATGTGGAGTAGGCCAATAAACGCTTTGATCTCTGTTTTGTTTGTCTTCTTAGCGTCTCTAGGTCGTGAATAATTGTGTTGGACGACCTCGATATATTGGTTTGTGAAAGATACAATGATTTCCAACATGCTGTCGTCAAATAAGCAAGCCCATGATTCGAAAAATGTTTCTGTGCCCTTTCTTTGGCCGATCGGGCCAGGGAGTCTTTTCAGTAAGTTGTGGGTCCCTCTCTTCTTACCGGTGAAGGGAGTTTTTTTCCATGTAATTGAATCAATTACCTTTTTTCCCTTCTTTTGGTGACAAACAAAAACAGGCTCAGTGTCATCACAGTCAGTCGATGCTTCCGAATCACGTCGACTTGTATCTGAGTTCTCTTCCCGTTCCTCAATCTCTTCTTCTGCATCAGTGTCAAATTCCTCTTCAGGAACTTCAGCAACAAGGTTGGAGATCCAGGGTCATCTTCTTGAAAGTGTTCATCATCACTCAGGTCGCAGCCATCAAAAAGAAGTTGATGAATTTGTAAGATGTCATCAGTGTTATTCAGATCAAAGAGTTTTTTCGTCGCCATATTGAATCTATGAAAAAGAAAAAACAAGTTTCAGTCAACAAACATACCAAAAACAAAATAAAATAGTCCAGAACATTGATCTGAACGAAAATGGTTGAAGAAAAAAAATGTTCTCATTGTGAATAGCATGAATACACGCGTGTCATCTGTGAGATGCGCCTATCAGGTAGAAAATACACATTTCTAAAAAATATTCTTATCACAAGGTATCAAAAAATTGTAACAATAAATGTGAAAGGTAGAAATCCGAAATCGGGCATTATGAAAAACTTACATTTTTACGCGCGTGTCATCTGTGAGATTCTCTCGGCCAAAACACGAGCAAACTGCACTGGACGCACGCACACCGGCAACTGAACTGTGGAGCTAGGCGAGCGGCGAGCTTGAGGAATACTAGGGCGCGGAACCAGGCTCCCCTCCCTCCGTCAAACTTATGAGGATTAAACAGAACTGGTCATCTGTGAGATGACGCGCGTGTATTGGAGTGTTAAACGTGTTTATATATTTTTTTCATCATTATGATGTATAAATCTTGTACTTTATAATACCTAGTAGTTTTTTGTTGAAATTCCATCCGTAGTCGAACGTAATTTAGTGAAATGTAACCTAGGTATTTTACCAATTTGGAAAATTTACATGTCGAAAAATATTTGTTTCCGCATCTTGTAACTTGGTATACTCTCTTATAATAAGACCTATCTGTAAAAACAATATGAAACCAGAACTTTATTGAAGGTATACTAAAGTTAAGCCAAATCTAGAAATATTTGCACTATTGTAGGTCACACATAACAAAGTTTGTTTATCTAAATTTTGGAGAGTTTGCCGAACTAGTAAATTTTATTGCAGTGTATATATATATAGCAGACAATTTACAAAACCCAATTTTGTGTAACAATTTTAAGCAACATTAACTTTGCTTCGATTAAAAGCAATGTATGTCGACTATAAATTGTGTTTTATCTACTTTGTTATTTGAAAGTGAGCAGCTTTAAAAATCTGTGTTCAATTATTTTTAACAACAACAAAACGTTTCCAAGATTTAGTAAATAAGTTTTATATATCCAAATGGAAAAAAAAACGTATTTAATACATACCTAATAAGAATATTATATTTTTGTCATTGTTACCAATTTATTACCTGCCAAAGATGGCATATTTTCATTTGTTAACGTCAATGATTTACTTTTCAAATCAATTAATTACGTATAACATTTTTATAACAAAATTTAATTCGAAAATTACACAATACTAATCGCTCTCGAGGAGAGCAAACCAAACAAGCAAAAAGCACGGAGAACAGAGTGACGGACGAACTACGGGCCAGATCCCGCCTTGCTGTGCCATGCCTTCTTCGATATTATAAAAATAACACGTAGTGTCGTGCAAGAGAGAGGGATAGAGAGCGATGTTTTCACGACGGGTAGTACGGATGAGTCAGCAGCCATCGTAGTGTGCCTCGCAAAAACAAGTGCTACGCGGTGTTGCCGGTTTAATAGGGGAACTCGGAAACCGTTTCGTTAGACTGTCGACGACGTGGATAAGAAAATTCACCGTCCTTTTTTGTTAGCTATTGTTTATTATTATCATGATAATCAAAATTGCCTTTTTATTTTTGTAATAAACAGGGAACTAATATTAAGTATTATTGAAATATAAAGAATTAAGAAAGTAAGCTGGGTAGGTATATTAAGTGAGTTAGCTAGAAAAATAATAGAAATTTAATTAAATTTAATGTATAATTATTCAAAAGAGATTGAAGAATTGATAAAATTCGATTGAATAAAAGGCAACAACCTCACTTAATTAGTATACGTCAGTAATACAAATAATTGTCTTTATGAGATAATTAAATACAGATGGCATGTGTAGGTAAACAAAATCGAATATCACTTTTCTGGCACAGACCTCTTCATTAAATTTGAAACTGACTTTAACATTGTGAAAGATTTTCATATCGGAATTATTGTATCCGTTTTCTATTCTTATTTAAATTGAATTATACATCTCTTTATCATCAACTAAATGTGTATTAGCCTATAGTCCATACATTTTAGATTTACTCTCCTTCTGAGAAACAATGGTTCTGCCAGTTTGAACTGTAACTTAGCATAGTCATGACCAATCTTTGTAAGAAATCCATCCAGTGGCGTAACTACGGGGGGGGGGGGGGGTGAGGGGGGATAGAAAACCCCCAGATATTAATTTGGTGGAAGTTTGCTCTGTCTCTAGGGTAAAGTCCCTGGTTGTACAGAAATTTTTATAAATTTCAGGTAAACTTAAGAGAATTTTTTACTTTATCATATCTTCAATTACAGCGACTATTTCCCGCTTCATATGGGATAATATCGCTGTAATTATTGGTAAATGTCCTACTTCATAATGGATTTTTAATATAGAATGGTAATATCCGAAAAAGATGAAGTCTGGAATTTTCGGACACGGTACAAAGACGAGAACAGAACACCTGCAGCAGTCAGTCAGTAAGTGTCGTGTCCCATTGAAATAAATACTGTAAAAAATCAGTAAAAGTGAAATTTAGTGTAAGTGTTTTAAATAAATTTGGAAATGAATCGAATCCGGACTTATTAGTTACAATATAGCGTTTTATATATTTCTGAAGTATGTTTAGATAATAAATAACGTGAGATCCTTTATTTTTATCCTATAATTTGAAACAGTGATGACAATACACATAATTATTTTTTTCAAATAAACGGTGTGATGTTTAATAAGCGGATACAAAAAATAATAAATTTAGTAATTGCGTCACGTCCATGCTATGAAATAACCATTCAAGGTTACATTCTTCAAAAATATCTATTTATAATATTTAAATTTTGTAATATGAATTTATTCAAAAATTGTATTCAAAATACAAATACGTATTTAGGCAACAAAACCAAATATATGTAAAAGAAACACAAATATTTATTGCAGCAAAGAGTAAATTAAATTAAATTAAAGAACTCCAAGAACGCTACGCAGAACTATTATTAGATCGTCTATGACTCGTAAAAATAATAATTTTTGAACAAAAATTGATTTTGAAATGGTAAAAATTGCTTTAATTAGAAAAATAATTATTTAACGCCAAAAAGTCATAAGGATTTTTGGTAGAACTTGAGGAACGCTACGCAGAACTGTTATTAGATCGGGGATAGGCAAATTCCCTCCCAAGAAAAAAGGGGTCAAAAATAACGGGTAAATTCGGTCCGTAATTTAGTGTTTACCTGAAACTGTATAGGTAAATTCGGTCCCGGGTAAAATATTTTAAGATTGGACCAGTGCAATAAAACTGTAATATTGAATAATTTTAGTTTTATTAAATTAAATAAAAATATTTACATTGTTGACAAAGTTTACATAAACGGAATTGATATGTCTATATATTGTTTATGTTTATACCTATAAAAATATAACATATTACATACAATTATATATTTAACAATATTAAGAAACCAAATTCTCGAAAATTACGAAATAGGCTACAAGACACAGGTACATAATAATTTAACGCCACAGTGAAATGAGACACATTTAATAAAATGCAAACGACTTATTTCGTTTTTCGTATATGATTCAATCATTTTTGTAATACATTTTTGACGGTTTTTAACTCTACTATCGGTTATTTTAGTATTCAAATGTACACTTTGTAATTTTACATAAGTTTCGATTTGAAACTCTTTAAGTTTATTAATAAAAACAAAAATGTTTGGATGAGACTTGTAAAACGAATCGTTAAGTTGTCTATGGAAAGATTCGCATGTATTCGTAGTCCGTGTAAGTTCTGCTGAGTTTGTAGCCCAAAGTGAAGGAGGGGAATAGTGACTCCGCAGATATGTAATTATCTATCAAATAATCGGAATACATTTGAATCTTTTCATCGTCTGGTGCTATTGAGAGCAGATCGAATACAAAACAATCGCTGATTTCTACAGGATTTAAGAAAGTTAGGGCAAAAGTCATTTTTAGCCATCGCCCCGCATCGGAACATTCATCTTTGTAGGCAGATATTAAACCAATTTGCTGAATTTTTCTATACCATGCCTGCAAAAGATGAAATCGACATCCGATTATTTGAGCTAATGGTCAAACTTGTTCTACAGCCTTATGGAAACCTTTTTCAAAATCGATTACAATTTCAGAAATATCTAAACTAACACTATTTTTGATGCAGATCTCTGTTACAATATTAAATAATTTTTGGTACGTTTCACTCCGTTTGTTGGGTAATAGAGAAAAAATCAGAGGAATATAGTGGCCGTTATAATACCACCCGTGTATCGTAAAAAACTGACAAAAAAATTGTGGGCAGTAATTAAATGTTCCATCTAAATATATTCGTCTGACTTTTCCGATAAATTGAATATTTGATTAACAAGAAAAGACGGCGATTTGATCAGCTGCATGATTAAAAAGTAAAAAATGTTCACCTCTGGATGTTTCAATGTTGATCTTCGCCAGAGTGTCGAAAGTTTGTTGAATACTTGTTGGCAATTGTGGAAGCAGTTTTCGACGAGCATTGTACAAATTCTTCCTTATTAACGCAACGTCTGACGTATTGATCGTTGAAGGCAGATTTTCTTGAAGCTCCCGGCGGATGATTTTTGCAGGCTTCTCCGATAAATCATCAATAGCCTTTCTTTTACAAGAAGTGCTTACAATTTAGCGGTTCAACTGTTCTAAATTTGCATTATGGCAATGATCCTTCACATGCTTTGTAACAGTTACATTGTCCACTTCACCCATACTAAGCAAATAAGATCTACACTTTTTATTTATACACGTCCACCGCTTTTCGCCACTTTTTAAAATTTTTTGAAAACTATACTTATAGTTACTTATAGCTACTATACGCTTTCCTTTTTCACTCAAAATAATATTAAGATCCATGGTGCCAGACTACAAAGAATACTTGAATCGACTAATATGTAAACTGGGTAAACATACGCAACTAAATGGTACATATTTCAATCCATTTCATGTATTTATATTATTCATTTACCTACTACTACCTACTATTTTCGGAAAAGCCCATACTTACCATAATTACTTCATTCTACGAAAGAGATTAAGCTCCTCAGTATCGTAAAACTCTGGTGTGGAGGGAATTAACCTACCGATAAAAGGGTATAAAATTTTTAATTTAATCTGCTACCTGCTGGGACCGAATTTACCATGCCCCATTAGATCGGCTAGAATTGATAAAAATATTTTTATAACACAAATTGATTTTTCAATATTAAAAATGGCGTTAATTTGATAAATAATTATTTTTCGGAAAAAAGTCATAAGGACTTTTTGTAGAACTCGCGGAACGCTACGCAGAACTATTATCGAGAACTCGTAAAAATAATATTTTTTGAACAAAAATTGATTTTGAAATGTTAAAAATTGCTTTAATTTGAAAAATAATCATTTCATGCCAAAAAGTCATAACTTATATTTGGCAGAAATCTAGGAATACTACGCAGAACTATTATTAGATCGTCTAGAACTCGTAAAAATAATCTTTTTCGAACAAAAATTGATTTTGAAATGGTAAAAATTGCTCTAATTAGAAAAATAAACATTTTATGCCAAAAAGTCATAAGTCATAACTTATATTTGGCAGAAATCTAGGAATGCTACGCAAAACTATTATTAGATCGTCTATAACTCGTAAAAATAATCTTTTTTGAACAAAAATTGAATTTGAAATGGTAAAAATTGCTTTAATTAGAAAAACAATTATTTAACATCAAAAAGTCATAAGGATTTTTGGTAGAACTTGAGGAACGCTACGCAGAACTGTTATTAGATTGGCTAGAATTCATTAAAATATTTTTATAAGACAAACTGATTTTTCAATATTAAAAATGGCGTTAATTTGATAAATAATTATTTTTCGGAAAAAAGTCATGAGGACTTTGTGTAGAACTCGCGGAACGCTACGCAGAACTATTATTAGATCGTCTAGAACTCGTAAAAATAATATTTTTTGAACAAAAATTGATTTTGAAATGTTAAAAATTGCTTTAATTAGAAAAATAACCATTTCATGCCAAAAAGTCATAACTTATATTTGGCAGAATTCTAGGAATGCTACGCAGAACTATTATTAGATCGTCTATAACTCGTAAAAATAATCTCTTGAACAAAAATTTATTTTGAAATGTTAAAAATTGTTTTAATTAGAAAATAATTATTTTACGTCAAAAAGTCATAATAATTTTTGGTAGAACTCGAGGAACGCTACGCAGAACTATTATTAGATCGTCTAGAACTCATAAAAGTAATCTTTTTTTAACAAAAATTAATTTGGAAATGGTAAAAATTGCTTTAATTAGAATAATAACTATTTCACGCCAAAAAGTCGTAAGTCATAACTTATATTTGTCAAAATAAAGTCAGCTGATAGCGAATCGGCCATGTTATGCCAACAACCTATTTCCATCTTCCTTTTTTTAAGAGAGCATATTTTCATGTTGGCGTGTAAATACATATAATTTTGAACAGATGAGGCTTTTACATGATGAAGATCTATACTGAACGATGAAATAAACTTGCAACAACAAGTTCCATACCTAGTGTCCAAATCACAGTATAGACAAATTTGAAATTGGTAGTATCACAATTGATAACTGGTAGTAATACAATTGATATGATGAGCCGCAAGTAATAACTTTGTGGAAGAGACGATAATAATGTATCTAACAAAATTGAAAATCAACACAATGGCTGATTAAGAATGCTGTGGTATTCAAAATTTTGATAATCTTTTTACACTTCATCTATTGCTCTGATAATAATCCTCTGTTAAGATAGAAAATTATGTAACATTGATATTGAATGCAAATCTGAATAATAATTAGTGATTCAGCCCGGATCACCTTTGGGGCAAAAATAAGTTTCACAATTAGATTATGTACAAAATTGATATACTCCATTGAACTACAGCTTTAAAATACAACAATTCGCTTTTCAATATTTAGTGAATATTTTTAGAAACGTCTGTACAGCATTAAATAATAAAATAATTTTAAAGGCATCTAACTCTACCTTGGGCTGATTACGAAACACATAATAATAGGTGTATAAGTACGTACTTATAATTTTAGTTTGGTGTTTGGTTAGATAGATACGGGCTATGGCTACGTGACTAGGTGAATGGTCGTGCAATGTGAAGTTTTTACAGCGCGTTGCCAAGTCGATTTTTGTATCAATTAGATATAAATATCATTAATATTAGAATTAAATTGGTTCAAAAGTAAAATAAACTAATAAAACCACAGACTGGAAACTTAAAAAAAGCAGCCACTAATACTAATATTTCGGTAAACATACTAAAACTTGCAAATTTAATAAATTAACGAAAACTAAAATTATTTAAGGATTTATTGATTCAACAAAACGATAGGTAATTTATGATGGTCAGAATAATTAATAGCAATAGCAACAATGACTTTTTAACGCACACATACTGGATTACAGCAAAAAATATCTTTTATTACTTTTCATTTTGATATCCCCGTAACTTTCGAACCAATAAAGACACGACAAGCGGTTTTCAAGGTTGTATTTTAAAGTTGGAGTATCGGAAAATGGAAGAACAAAGGGTGTACACAGCTCCAATAAAATATCAATACCAAAAATCAGTTTGTTTTTAAAAAAGACACTAATTAGAAAAGTGTCCAGAAAACGAGGAATTCGTGTAATTCTTAATCTAGGAGACAAGTACTCAATCTGAGTTTACGAGGGAAAATAATAAAGCTACTATATCAATTTTCATTTTGTAAATTCAATCAAAATCGCTTCCCGGACTCTTGTTCTATCCGTTCTAATCTCCTAGATTATTTTTTATTAAATCTAAACTCGCTCCTAAATCGTTTTTTAATTAATGTCTCAGCGCTTCGTATTTTCTTTATTAATAAATCTTCCTTGCTTCCTACATTCTCTTTATTAATAAATCTTCCTTGCTTCCTACATTCTCTTTTAATTAATCTGTCCTAAATTCTTTTCTAATGAATCTATCCTCGCTCCAAGATTCTTTTCTAATGAATTTATGCTCGCTTCCTAGATTCTTTATTAATAAGTTTTCATGGCAATGATTCCTAACTTCTTTTAAATGAATCTATCCTCGCCTCCCTAGGTTCTCTTTTAATTAATCTACCGTAGATTAATTTTTAATGAATCTATCTTTGCTTCATAGATTTTTTTACATAAATCTATCCGTGAATTTTGTTAATGAATGATGAAATGAAATATTAACGAGTATCCAAGTATCCTTGATTATTCTTTAATAAATCTAGATTAATTTTCAATTAATATAACCTCGATTCCTAGATTCTCTTTTAATTAATTTATCCTCGCTACTTCCGATTCTTTTTTAATTAATCTATCCTAGATTTTCGCTGCCTTGATACTTTTTTAACGAATATATCCTAGAATAGTTGTCAATAAATCTAACCTGGCTTCCTCGATTCTTTCTTAAATCATCTTTCTTAGATTAATTTCCAATGAATCTATCCTCGCTACCTTTTTTTAACGGATCTATCTCAGTTTAATTTTCAATTAATCTAACTTCGCTTCCTCGATTATTTTTCAAATTAAATTTATTTGCTTCTATTTTAATTAATCTATTCTAGATTAATATGTGAAGAGTATATTCTAGCTTCCTAGATTCTTTTTTTATTCATATAACCTCGTTACCTCGAATATTTTTTAATTGATTTAACTAACCTAGATTTATTTTCAGTGAATCTATTTTCGTTTCCTTGATCCGTTTTTAATGAATCTATCTTATAATAATTTTCAATGATAGCCTTGCTTCCTAGATTCTCTTTTAATTAATCTAACCTCGCTTCCTCCATTATTTTTTAATTAAAATTTCCTTGCTACTTTTTTAATTAATATATCCTAGATTAAGTTTTAATAAGTCTATCAAAGTTTCCTAAAATCTTTTTAATAAATCTATCCTAGATTCTTTTTTTATTAATCTGACCTCGCTTCCTAGACTCTTTTTTAATTAATCTAACCTCGCTACCTCGATTCTTTTTTAATCAATCTAGCCTAGATTAATTTTCAATGAATCAATTTTAGCGTCCTCGATTCTTTTTAATCATGTCTTCCCTCGTTCTTTCTTAAATAAGCTATCCTAGATTAATTTCCAATAAATCTATTCTTGATACCATGTTTTTTTAATGACTATCTCAGTTTAATTTTCAATTAATCTAACCTCGCTACCTTCATTATTTTTTAATTAAAATTTCCTTGCTACTTTTTTAATTAATATATCCTAGATTAAGTTTTAATGAGTCTATCATAGCTTCCTAAAATATTTTTAATAAATCTATTTCGCTACCTCAATTCTTTTTTAATTGATCGAACCTAGATTAATTTTCAATTAATCTATTGTCGTTTCCTTGATTCGCTTTTAATGAATCTACCCTATAATAATTTACAATGAATCTAACCTCGCTTCCTAGATTCTTTTTTAATTAATCTAACCTCGCTACCTCGATTCTTTTTTAATCAATCTAGTCTAGATTAATTTTCAATGAATCAATTTTAGCGTCCTCGATTCTTTTTAATCATGTCTTCCCTCGTTCTTTCTTAAATAATCTATCCTAGATTAATTTCCAATAAATCTATTCTCGCTACCATGTTTTTTTAATGACTCTATCTCAGTTTAATTTTCAATTAATCTAACCTCGCTACCTTCATTATTTTTTAATTAAAATTTCCTTGCTAATTTTTGAATTAATATATCCTAGATTAAGTTTTAATGAGTCTATCATAGTTTCCTAAAATATTTTTAATAAATCTATCCTAGATTCTTTTTTAATTAATCTATTCTCGCTACCTCAATTCTTTTTTAATTGATCGAACCTAGATTAATTTTCAATTAATCTATTTTCATTTCCTTGATCCGCTTTTAATGAATCTACCCTATAATAATTTACAATTAATCTAATCTCGCTTCCTAGATTCTTTTTTAATTAATCTTACCTCGCTACCTCGATTCTTTTTTAATCAATCTAGCCTAGATTAATTTTCAATGAATCTATTTTAGCGTCCTCGATTCTTTTTAATCATGTCTTCCCTCGTTATTTCTTAAATAATCTATCCTAGATTAATTTCCAATAAATCTATTCTCGCTACCATGCTTTTTTAATGACTATCCCAGTTTAATTTTCAATTAATCTAACCTCGCTACCTCCATTATTTTTTAATTAAAATTTCCTTGCTACTTTTTTAATTAATATATCCTAGATTAAGTTTTAATGAGTCTATCATAGCTTCCTAAAATATTTTTTATAAATCTATCCTAGATTCTTTTTTAATTAATCTATTCTCGCTACCTCAATTATTTTTTAATTGATCGAACATAGATTAATTTTCAATTAATCTATTTTCGTTTCATTGATTCGCTTTTAATGAATCTACCCTATAATAATTTTCAATTAATCTAACCTCGCTTCCTAGACTATTTTTTAATTAATCTAACCTCGGTACCTCGATTCTTTTTTAATTAATCTAGCTTAGATTAATTTTCAATGAATCTATTTTAGCGTCCTCGATTCTTTTTAATCATGTCTTCCCTCATTCTTTCTTAAATAATCTATCCTAGATTAATTTCCAATAAATCTATTCTCGCTACCATGCTTTTTTAATGACTCTATCCCAGTTTAATTTTCAATTAATCTAACCTCGCTACCTCCATTATTTTTTAAATAAAATTTCCTTGCTACTTTTTTAATTAATATATCCTAGATTAAGTTTTAATGAGTCTATCATAGTTTCCTAAAATATTTTTAATAAAGCTATCTTAGATTCTTTTTTAATTAATCTATTCTCGCTACCTCAATTCTTTTTAAATTGATCTAATTTAAATAATCTATCCTATTTTAATTACCAATGAATCTATCTTCTCTACCTTGTTTTTTAATTAATATATCCTAGATTAAGTTTTAATGAGACTATCCTAGCTTCCTAAAATCTTTTTAATAAATTTATTGTAGATTCTTTTTTAATGAATCTATCCTCGCCACCTCATTTTTTTAAATTGATTTAGCCTAGATTAATTTCTAATAAATCTATTCTCGCTACCATGTTTTTTTAATGACTCTATCTCAGTTTAATTTTCAATTAGTCTAACCTTGCTTCCTCGATTATTTTTTAATTAAAATTTCCTTGCTACTTTTTTAATTAATATATCCTAGATTAAGTTTTAATGGGTCTATCATAGCTGCCTAAAATCTTTTTAATAATTATATCCTAGATTCTTTTTCAATTAATCTATCCTCGCTACCTCAATTCTTTTTTAATTGATCTAATTTAAATAATCTATCCTATTTTAATTACCAATGAATCTATCTTCTCTACCTTGTTTTTTAATGAATCTATCCCAGATTAATTTTCACTGAATGCTTCCTCGATTATTTTTTATTTAAAATTTCCTTGCTTCTTTTTTAATTAATATATCCTAGATTAATTTTTAATGAGTCTATTCTAGCTTCCTCCGTTTATTTTAATAAATCTATTCTAGCTTCCTAGATTATCTTTTAATTGATATAACCTAGATACATTTTCAATTAATCTATTTTCACTTCTTTGATACCTTTTTAAACAATCTATCATAGAATAATTTTCAATTAATCTAACTTTGCTTTCTCGAATTTTTTTAATCAAGTCTCTCTAAATCTTTCTTAAATAAACTAACCTAGATTAATTTCCAATGAATCTATCCTCGCTATCTTGTTTTTTAATGAATCTATCCCAGATTAATTTTCAATGAATCTAACCTCACTTCCTCGATTATTTTTTTATTAAAATGTCCTTGCTTCTGTTTTAATTAGTCTATCCTAGATTAATTGTTAATGAGTCTATCTTAGCTTCTTTTTAATAAATATATTCTTCTTCCTAGATTCTTTTTTAATTAATTTATCCTCGCTACCTCGATTATTTTTTAATTGTTCTAACTTAGATTAATTTTCAATGAATCTATTTTCTTTTCTTTAATTATGTTTCAAAGAATATATGCTAGAATAGTTTTCAATGAATCTATCCTTGCTTCCGCGATTCATTTTTAATCAGGCCTCCTTGATTCTTTCTTAAATAATTTATCCTAGATTAGTTTCCACTGAATCTATCCTTCTATCTTGTTTTTTAGTGAATCTAGCCCAGATTAATTTTCAATTAATCTAACCTTGCTTCCTCGATTATTCTATCTATTCTTGATTCATGTTTAATGAGTCTATCCTAGCATCCTATATTCTTTTTAATAAATCTATCCTCGCTCTCTAGATACTTTTTTACCAAGATATAGGCGATTCCGTAGTTAAATCTATTCACAACAATATTTTCTTAAAGTCTTTCTACAGTATTGTTTTATTTATCATATTAACAAAAACCATTCATAACAACAAATTGAAAACATATATTCAATAACAAATGACAGAAATGTACATTTACAACGCAAGGCATATAGAAAGGACGTTTCCATCCCTTTTTTATAGTAACTTGAATTAATTAGCAATAAAACTGATTTTCGATATGTATGACTGTAAACTGGTTAAACCACTGTTAATCTACCTTTTTAACATATTTTTGAAGGAGTAAATTATTTGAGCACAGTTGTCAGATACGTAGTGGTGGCGGTATTTTCTCTTTTTGGAAAAATATACTTTGCATTTAGTTTCGAGTTTTTCGAGTAATTGAAAAACCTAATATGAATTATTTTGTCAAAACTTGAATTATGAAAAAGTTTTTGTTATTTAAGAAATATTAAAGTGTCTCAATAATCAAAAACCTACTATGGATGATATTTTTAAAACTTGAATTATCAAAAAACTATTACTGAAAAAGTTTTGTCTCAAGGTTCAAAATATTATAAATTAAAATTTGTGTCCTGTTTTGACCATAAGTTGGAAATTTAAATACGATTTTAAAGACTGCAAATCGATGTTTTAATTCCCCCTCCCACCCTCAATTTAATTTAAATATATTAGGGCGAATCGCACCCTCACTAAGGGTTAAAGTAGAAAAGTCAAAAGATAAAAAAATAAATGGTTTTAAAGATTAAAACTAACTTTTCCGCATCTGTGGCCCTGAACAATATTCTATCATAAGATTGTCACTTGTATGCACTTTGGGGGATGTATCGTGCTAACAAACCGAAATTCCTCCAAAACTAACCAAAAATTTAGTATATCTGGATTTATAGGACCCGCTGTACTCGCTCTAGTCAACTGAAAATCAATGGGGTATATTCAATCATAAAATTGATCAATCGTATACTCTCTGGAAGCTGTATCGTGCTAACAAACTGGAAATTCTCCGAAAATGACAAAAATTTTGTACTTTAAATACCATAGTACCCGTTGTACTAGCTTTAGTGAGCTAAATATCAATAGGGTTCATCTTTGAGACGCTCTGAATAATATCCAATCATAAAATTGGCCACTTGTATACACTCCGGAGGCTGTATCGTGCTAACAAACTGAAACTTCTCCAAAAATGACAAAAATATCGTACTTAAAGAACTGTAGCACCTGTTGTATTGGCTCTGGTGAGCTGAAATTCAATAGGGTTCATCAGTGAGATGTCCTGAATAATAGTCAATCATAAAGTTGGTGACTAGTTGAACTCCGGAGGCTGTATCGTGCTAACAAACTGAAATTTCTCAAAAAATTACAAAATATACTTCAAGTACCATAGCACCCGTTGTACTGGCTCCGGTGAGCTCAAAATCAATAGGGTTCGTCTGTGACATGTCCTTAGCAATATTCCATCATAAAATTGGTGACTTATTGCACTCCGGAGGCTGTATTGTGCTAACAAGACATGTAAGGAAAAGTGGCCGACAACGACGACGACATACACACAGGATTTTTTTCTAAAAACCGTTTTTTCGTGTTGTTGTTGATAGAAAACGTAAAAATAACTCCAAAAAAATTTCAAAATTCCAACTTTTTTTGGGGTAAACCAATACTTTTCTCGCATATAGATAGTTTGGGCGGAAAAGTAATAATATAGGTATGCCATGTGCAGATTCTCGTTTTCTACTAGCAAACTCTTTTAGTTTTAAAATAATTTGCCATTTTCTGAAGGAAAAAAAATGGCCACTTCTCTGGTTATACCTAAACAGATATTAAATTACTTCTTCCAGACTCATCGATACATAAATCGTTTTGTGTTCATATTAGAACGGGAAAACATATATATACCTTGCACTGAGAAGACTCAATGACACAGAAACTGTTTTGTAACTTGAACATTTTTCTCATTTAATGGCAAGTAAAATGAGAAAACTTTCGATTATAATAAGGTTTTCTAGGAAATATATAAATACAATATCTGTTAAGATAGATAGACAGAGAAGTAAGTAAGGGTCTGACCCAAATAGACAGCATTACATTCTGGACATCTGAGTTTATATATACCTGATTTCTTTTATGGTGGTATTTTTGTTTTTACATTTAACAATTTTGTACTAACGTTACTTTCTGTTTTAAAAGAAATTGTTGTATTCGTTGCTGAAGATATTATCTTTGAAATATTATTAGGAATTTTGAAATCCGATACAGTGAACACTTACGAGCATACAGGTTAAAACAACCAGATAAATCCCACTACGCAAAACATCTACTTGACACCAATCATTCATTGACACCTAACACAAAACTAGAAGTGCTGCATATTTGTGAAAAGAAACAAGAACTGGATTTCCTTGAAGAATTGGAAATTAGAAGACATTTAAGAAACCTACAATATGAAGTTGTCAATGAACAGTTAAATCTAGGGAGTTCTCCATTAATAAACTGTCTTCTTAAGTGATAATTGTAAAGATCAGCAGATATAGTTTTCCTGATTTTCTATATCATTGCACAGTTATACTGATCTTAATTGGAAAAATGATATCCAGGATATCACCATAGGGCTAATAATATCTAAGCTTCAATATTTGTAATATCACATCTTCTTCTTTTTTCTATAAACATATATTAAGTCAATCACAAGTTAGGTCACTTCTTGGTCTAGCCAAAAATAACTACTAAACATCAGGTAGGCACCAAATTAAATGTAACTTATGTCATTCTGACGATGATATTGATTCATTTTTCAACAATTTTTATTATATTGTGGAATTAACTAGAAACCGTGAGTTTAATTTAAAACACTAATATGAGCAGATTCCACCAAGTAAGGGTCGAGACAGTTAATTTCAAGAGAAGTAATTGTTTTTTATTACGTAAATGTCAAAATTTCGTTTCGATTGTATCTAAATTACATCTCAAATTTTTTATTATTTTTATAAAAATTTGGGAATTCGAGAATTTGATTGAAATTTTAACACAATTCTTAATAATAATTATTTTATTTTCGTTTGGCCACCATATATTATAGAGTATAAATATTGCATGTAGTTACATATACAGAGTGTAAGTGGAAGGTAAACAATACAAAGATACAATAGCTCAAAATGATGATGCTTTCATTTAAAACACTAGGAAAAAGATGATGTTTAACTTTGTTAGTGCAATTGTGCTAGAACATTATAAAAACATATTTTGCCTGATTCTGATGAAAAAAGGCCGTATCTTGATAACAACTGATATAATCCAATTGCAACATATAAACAATGCACTTACTCTTGTCATTTTTAAACAAAAAATTGATTAAAATCAGTCAAGGAAACAAAATCTTACCTCGATTGTTTCAAAATAAATCGAAATCCTCTCTTCATTATATATATACCGTTTGGTGACAAGGAGAAACTGTGTTCGAACCTCATTTGTTTTTTCCCTGCCTCCATCTGCGCAATCTTCGAATCCAATCCAACAAACAAACAAAACACAAGCAGGTTCATTTATTTCTCATTGTAAATCAACAAGAGTGCCGTGTCGTGACGTCACTCCGACACATGGGGCAAAGCCGCACAGTCGGACGTAAACTTATTCATTTGTTTGGTTTCTCTTATGCGCTGTTGTCGGTTCGAAAATTTTCTTCCCAATACCAAAACAGTAAGTAAATATCGGGATAAATATTTCAATATACAAATTTCAACCAAAGCACTGAACATTTATAATAATGACAGTTATAGGGTGATTTATTAATTATTACCTCAATATATAGGGTGTTGGCGAAGGGTGGGCGTAAAGATATGGCATTAGAGTAATAATATACAATAGAGAGAGCAACAATTCATTCATAAACACGTTTATTTTTTCGACCAACAATCCTAAACGCCAGTAGTGAAATAATGACTGAATTACAAAAAGGGGGGATGGTATTGTAGACACATGGCCTTTGTAATTTCGACTGTTTTTCTGACAAATTTGGCACCGACGAACCATGATAATCCAAAAACATTAAATTAATTAACTTAAAAGTTTATTTTGTCACTAAAAGTCTTGAAAAACTAATCAAAACGAAAGAACTAAATGTTTACTCTATAGACGTAATGGCGCTCGTATAAACAAACAACGTTTGACATTATTTACTACATTACTATGTCGTATTCGAAATTATCGTCGAGCACACTCTGATGATATTTGCATCTCTCTTTATATGGTAATTAAACAAGGACAAACCTACTATATATGTTACCCTTGACAGATAACTGGTACTGAAATTTTGAACAATGTTGCCACTTTTAGTTATAACCATAAAGGTATCTAAGGTTATAACAAATACTTGTTTGAAATTTATATAAGTATATGCCTTTATTAAATAAAATTCAAGGTTTATTAATTAATTTTAAAAGCAGCGACTCAAATGCATAAATTAGTATTACTTTTTTTTTATTTGCATAACTTCATAATAAATTTTCAATTAAACGTATAATTTCATTTTTCCTGCAACTTAAGACAATTTGTAAATATGGCAAACCAGTGGAAGTGTCCGCAAGTGAGCTTAGAATGTGATTCGATATTTAGAGCAGGAGAAAATCAAAACAAACATATCTATCTTATTTGTTAATCTGAGGATAAGTCCATACTTGAAATACTGGGTGTCTCATAACTATCTGACCCATTCTAACTGCAAAAATCTCGGAACTCAGAAACGATAGGGATGTGCGGTTTTCGATGAACAATTTCTTTTATATAAGTTTTTAAGTATAAATATTTAATTAGTGAAATATTATAAAGGGTGTTTTAAAAAATGGTATTTTTTAAATGCAAATATCGTCTATTTTTTTAATTAAACACCCTATTCAATCAATATATTGATTTATCGAAACAATTGTCAATTTTTTAGAATTTTCAATAACTTGTATTATATTGTGGAATTAACTAGAGACCTTGAGTTTCATTTTAAAAACACTGTACTTTTCATGTTTTTTTAATTATTTGTTTAAAAATAAGGTGATCGTAGAAAAAATCTTGTGTGCAATTCGAGCAGAAAGTGCGTTGCCGCTTTCGGCAGATTGCCCGCGCTCCGCTACGCGTCGCGCGGGCAACTCTCTGCATCAAGCAGCAAAGTATCACTTTCCGCTCTTATACACAAATAGCTATTTAAACCTTTTGTTAGGCTTTATTGTACAAAAAGAACTACAGACAAATAATTGACAACAAACTTGTCAAAACGAATTTAAACAAACAAGTGTAGTGAGTGAACTTAAATAAATAACTCTATGACATTCACCCCACCTACGTAACATAATCGTTCAAATGCAAAAGAGGGTGTTTTTCTCTTTTACTTCTTCTGAGAGATTCTTGAGAAACTTCGGGTAATGGAATATGAACGTCAGTCTCTCCAAATTCCGCATGTTGAGGAGGAGTTGAAGGGTTTGTTTCTAATGAAACTACATTTTCGGAGGATAATTCTTGTAAAGGTTCTTCAATTTAAGTTCCAATAGGTGCCAGATTTCGCGTGGAAACAGTTATTTCTCTACCATCACACAGCTTCACTTGTGAATATTCAGGATTTCCTTTCAACAACTCCTCTTCTTCAACCAAAAGCTCGTACTTGGAATGGCGCACTGGTCGCTTCATTAAGACTGTTTCCGAATTCATCAACCATGAAATGGTTATTTTGTGAAACTGTCACAAAGTATATTTTGTAGACGTGAATTATGAAAAAATCACTTCTCGATTGTTCTCAGTTTATAGTAAATTGTATTCAGCGTGGCAGCATGGCCTGTATTGGTTATAATAGTTGATTGCTTAGCTGGTCGCTTGTACGAGAGTCTACGGGTATACCCAGATACAAGATTTAGTAATAGAGTTAACCAGTCCAGTTTTAAAGAGAAAGTAGGTTTGATAATAAATAACTGGTAAAGTAAGGTTTCTCATATGGAAGGTAGTTTTGTTATATAGAGATTGGTTAAATCATATTTCTGAAGATGGATGATAGTATGATATATATTTAAGTCGGTGGACATAGGACTGGTTTGTTTGTTTTTTTATGAATATAATAATGAATGTGAAGCGGATGTATACGTAATTAACATTAGGATTTCTTATACTCGAGAAGAAATATGAAAAATGGTCATTAAGTCGAGAATGGTAATTTTGAAATATAAACTTGTTTCTAATAAATAAAAAGATTCATAATGGTTTTTTAATAGAGTTAGTTTAGACAGGAGTTTTAAAAACGCACATCGCTTTTGAATTGAGATCTACTCTTTGGCGAGATGAATATTGATTTACATTTTGCCGGAAAAAATGATCCAAATTGATATATTCTAAAATTGATGTAAGAGGAAAAATACAAATTTTAGTAAACATTTTTCTCTTCCTATTTGAGATGTGATAATTTTATTAACGTTGGTACCTAATTTTCAAATATTTTTCATTTAATTTAGATTTAGAATAACGTACCTAGTATCAGTTAGTAAATATTGATTTTATAATTAAAAGTTACTCCCGTTATTTGCAAAGCAATATGTGAACATATAAAATTTGTTATTTAAATTAGAATATTTATGAGAAACTGTAAAATAAATACTTACGTAATGTAATGGTGTTATTCGATGTCACCATCTTGTGTGTATATATTCCAATTTTAATCTTAGTTTATAAAATGTAGTAAACAAATTATCATGAGTATTGCTTTTATATTATTACAAAATGCTGATTTTACTGTATTGCCAATAACAACTAGAAAACTTTGAACCATTGGCAAAACATTTTAGAAGTATATTGTTACGTATTGCACGTACATTAATATGTAATGCACTGTATTTCCAATTGTTAGATTGTTTATAAAATAAAAATCGAAGTCTGACACTATTAATATATTTACAGAACTATACACAAAGTGCTTTTTATACACTTATTGTAATTTTACACTGTTTCCTTTCGTTGCGAAAATTTGCTACCAATAACACTAACACTTAATAACACTTGCGTTACTTCAGTAAGATACTGAGATACAACTGAGCTAAACCGATTCACTAGAAGAAACATTCAAGACTGTCGTTTGACATGAGATAGTTTTCAGAAGAATACTCGTATTCCCCCCCTCAAACTAGAAATATGAAAATCCATTTTTTATGGAATTCCCAAAATCGGTCATGCGTGCAAATTATTGAGGAAATATTCAATAGATATTTGCTACCCAAAACCCTTTTCAGATAATGCCTTCAATACAATCAAATAAATATTTGTACAAATGGCTTATTGAATTGAAATAAAAGTTTTGAACTTCAGAAGAATTTAAAATGCATAACAAAAGTTATTCAGCTCTATCATTCAGAACAAATGTTTTGTAAATTTTATTCAACATAGAATTTTACAGTTCGAATCATCTTTTCGAACATACGACCCGCGACAACCACCTAAATGAAAATTTACATGCTATTTACTACGTAAATATATAGAAAAGTTAGTCTAGCAATACCGATATTTTTGTGATGGGTCGTGTGTACTGACTTTCGCTGGTTTTAAGGCGAACAGCACGAACTCGTTCGTCCTTACCAAGAATTATATCAATCACACGAGCTAGTGGCCAATTTAGTGGATGGGATAGTTAATCTTTTACCAGGACCAGATCATTAGGCTTGAACCATTTAGGTCTATTTTGAAGACGATTTAGATAATTAATGGACCATCTTTTCCAGAACTGTTGCTGAATCTGTGTGCACTTTTGCCAAATCGATAGTGTTTGCTGATGTTTGTCAGGATATGCAGTGAAAGGTAGCCGATCAGAAAATGGCCTAGAGTAGGTGAATTCAAATCAAAGGGATCATTCGACTCAGGGTACAGGGGTGTAGAGTTGAGTATAGCTTCTATTTGTGTTAGGATTGTAGTGAATTGCTCGAAGGCTTTCCCACAATTCTGTGCAGGTAGTTTTTGGCGCTTTTAATCGCCGCTTTCAATTGCTCTCCCCAATGGGGGTATGAATTTCCATTGAGTTTCATTGTTGGAGAGAAATTCGAGTATCGTTTTGGGGAAGGCAGGAGATAGAAAGAAGTTGCGCAGTTCTTTGAGTTGGTTTTGAGCACCAACGAAATTGGTAGCATTGTCACTATATATCACAGAAGGATGCCCACGACGAGCTATAAACCACTTAAGAGCAGCTGTGGATAAATCAAACACGAGTTCAAATGCACTGCTTTAGTAGCCATGCAAACAAATAGTGCCAAATAAGCTTTTACAATTGGAGCTTTGTGTAAGCGATATGGTTTTTCCATGAGGTGTCCACAAAAATCTATGCCAATTTTTAAAAAGGGTCTGTCTGTATGGGGATACTCTATCCTTGGGTAAATCCGCCATAATTTGTTGTGACATAATGACATTAAACCTATGACACGTTACACAATTTCTAATGATGCGTTTTAATTCGCGGAGACCGTCCAAGGACCAGTAGCGTAGCCGGACGTTGGAGAGGACATTTTGGGGGCCACTATGTCCTAAACGAACATGCTCATGTTTGAGTAAGAGAGAGACAGTGTGCTTTTTGGAGGGCAACAGTATGGGTTGTTTTTACTGATACGGAATATCTGCATGAGATAAGCGTCCACTGACTCGCAAAATTTAAAAATGGCTTAAGTGAGAGAAGTTGCTTGTTCGATAATTTTCCACGAGAGAGAGCTTTCATGTCTTTGTTGAAACATTGAGTTTGTATATTTTTAATAATTAAAAAAGTAGCATGCTAAAGTTCCTTTACCGATAAAGGATCTGTTAATTGTGCACTGTTGTTTTGTGAGTTTTGCATAAACCGTAGCATATATGCTACTGTCCCTGAAACTTAGGATAAGTCGAAAATTTTGACGAGAGCTTGGGCCAAAACTGCTCTTCAATTACAGTGGTTACGAAATTGGGCAAAGTCACTCTACACGAAATTAGAATCATATAGAAACAAGGGACCGTGAAACCAATTTTTCACGTGAGAGCATGTCTGCAGCATTAAGTTCCAACCGCACGTAGTGCCATTGAAAAGTGTTTGAGCTAGAGATCTCTTGTATCTGTGATACACGATTGCTCACAAATACGTTCCACTGCGAGGGATGTCCCTTCAACCAGTACAGAGCGATTTGAGAATCAGACCATAAATTAATTGAATAAAATTGAATTTTTGGTTTAAAAATTAGCGTGATTCGTTGAGTGAATTTGGCTAACAATAACATTGCACAGAGTTCTAATTTGGGAATGGTGAACATGTTTTTTAAAGGCGCAACTCGTGATTTTGCACCTACTAATGCACAATGGATGTTCCCATTTGCATCTGAGAATCCATGAAGTTGACATACTATGGGTTCTTCATTAACAAATAGATAGCTTGGAATCTTAACGATGGAGAGAGAAGAAATACTGTTTACAAAATCTTTCCAATCGGGGATGATGGACTTATCAGTGATTTCTTGATCCCATGAAAGTTTGTGCAACCATGTGCGTTATATTAATATTTTTCCTTTGACAATGACTGGGTTGACTAATTCTAGAGTATCATAATATTGTGAGACAGCAGAACCATCAAACATGGGTATGCTAATTTCAGACTAACGCACATTATTTTGGGTGGTTTTAGAAGACCAAATTGGAATTGAGATTCGCGTAGTTGAATTAAAGACTGAAGTTGCGATAATGTGTCGAAATATTTATTTTCAGTGTCTTCGCGGGTTTCGGAATCCAATTCTTGCGGGGAGCCTGAATAATACTCAATATTGTCTTGAGCATCTGAATATTTGCTAAAAATATCTGTTAGCAGACCGATTCTATTGACTAACTGATTTTTATCATTTAGTCGACATTTGCGGAGAACCAATTTGTGACGCGAGTTATGTTACATTTAGCTACACATCTAGTTTTTTTATATTCTTTGAGATCAGTCCTCATGCTAAATATCAGATGGATTAAACAACAAATGCACGAGGATAATTTGGTATTGACAAAAACTTTTTACCACCGTTTAAGCTAACTTAACTAAAACATACAAAGAATGAGAATCGAGAGACAATACCGTCAAATAATAGTTAAATTACAATGAATCAAAAAGTTTATTAAACGCTTTACACTTTACACAAAAGTTATAAATACATGTCAGTCTTCAAATCGTTGACAAACCGTAGACTGTTTGGCGGCAATCCGGAAGATTTACCACTGTAGATGCGGCGAAGGAAAAATCCGGGGGAGTCTTAAGATCACAAGTGTTGTGGCAACGAAGATAATCCAGGCTCCCGAGGATGAGTCGAAGAGAGAATTCAGACATGTAGACACGATGCGATGAAGAAATGTGACGAAACTTCGAATTATTAATTAATTGCAGTGTTTAGAACAACCGCTAATCGAAGGACCATATGTTAATTAATTCCGGTTTCTATAACATTCGGCTCGAAGGACCATATGTTACGTATTGCACGTACATTGATAATTAATGCACTGTACTTCCTGTTGTTAGATTGTTTATAAAATAAAAATCGAAGTCGGACACTATTAATATATTTACAGAACTATACCCTTATTATTATTATTATTATATATATATATATATATATATATATAAAGGAAGTAGTTCTTCGTTAATATATATATATATATATATATATATATATATATATATATATTATAAACTGTTTCTTTTCGTTGCGAACATTTGCTACCAATAACTCGCTAACATACGCGTCTACTAATTTAGTTACCGAGAGATACTTGAGTGGAAATAAAATACTTGAGTTACTTCAGTAAGGGTACTGAGATACAACTGAGCTGAAACGATTCACTAGAAGAAGCATTCAAGACTCACGAGATATATTGAGAAAGAGAAGCGTAAGAACAGTAAATAAGTTACCAGAGTTACTTCAGTAAACTACTGAGACACAACTTGATCTTCACTCAAGCTGGAGTTTGAACCGATTCCCTTGAAGAAACATTCACGACTGTCGTTTGAGATGAGATATCTTTCAGAAGAAAATTCGTAAGCCCCCTCTCAAACTAGAAATACGGAATTCCACTTTTTCTGGAATTCCCAACATCGGTCATGAGTGTAAATTATAAAAGAAATATTCAATAGATATTTGCTACCCAAAACCCTTTCCAGATAATGCCATCAATAAAATCAAATAGATATTTTTACAAATTGCTTATTGAAATTCTTATTACTAAGGATATTTTTCGACCATAAAAGTTTGAATCTTCAGAAGAATTTAAAATGCCCATAGCTGCGAATTTGAAATACCGTGTTTATTGTCTTGTTAACTTTACCCAGTGGGGAACAATTTATCGACCGTAAATAGCATAGTTGTAAATCAAGACCAAGTATACAGACCGACCCTACGCAGGGAAGTCTTTAAAAATGTGACTTCTTTTAACCTTCCTGTTGTCCGAAACATCTTCTTCAGTACCACTGTTGTCACTAATTTCAATCACTTCATTCTCTATTTCCATTTCATTGGACACAATATTTTCCCATTGACGAAACATTGCCATTTTCATTTGCACAATGTACAACGATGCAAAAGTCACAGACTGATAGACTGCACCCTTGCTTTAACTGGTTGGTGATTACTCCGACCTTGCTAGGACGCAGATATAAAGGATAATTTCTAATTTATGAGGAGGCAGTATCTGTGGTCTTTATGCATTCCTGTTGTATTTAACATTTACACAATGCTCCCTGTTCTAAACACGGTATTTCAAATTCGCAAGTATACCAAAAGGTATTCAGTGCGGACAATAGTTTTCGGAATACAAAAAAGGGTAATAAGCTCTTTCATTTAGAACAAATGTTTTGTGAATTTTATTCAAAATAGAATTTTACAGTTCGAATTATCTTTTGGAACATTAGTTGAAATTATAATATTAAATGAATTTATCGTCAACTAAGCATTTTAAAGTATAATATTGACTGGACTATGATAGTATCCTCGTATTCGAGTCAAATGAAAAGCCGACAACTATAAGTTCGCACTATATCTGTTACGTCAACTTTACAATCAGATAAATGGCATTTCATCAATAATTTTTCAATATCATTTGTTGTGTGTAGTTGGCTATGATCTGAATTAATTGTATGTTTGTTTGTTCGTACGTTGTGTAGTGCGGTGTCCGGGATTTTTGCTAATGCTACAAAACAGGTGTCATCCGCATAGATAGCTGTCAAAACGTGCGGTATTATTGATAAATCGTGGGTAAATATTGAGTGATAGAACCGAGCTCTGAGGAACTCCGGCTTTTATGGGGAATGATCCAACCGAGCATTCGTTGATGTTAACAAAATCTTCTGTTAGTGATATCTGAGTGCACTATATTAATTAGGTAAGTAGGC
The DNA here is from genome assembly GCA_963921935.1 of Galeruca laticollis. Lineage (NCBI taxonomy): Eukaryota > Metazoa > Arthropoda > Insecta > Coleoptera > Chrysomelidae > Galeruca > Galeruca laticollis. The sequence continues at coordinate 205,584,374 of OY998177.1, forward strand.
AAATTATAAATTAATCCCTCAAGTCATACAGAGTCGAAGGCTTTTTGAATATCAATAGTGACCATAACGGATTTGCTCTTTTCTTGAAATCATTCTCAGACGTGGTTACATTTTCAATTAATGCCCCTCTCTGTAACCATGTTGCCCGAGGGGTATACGTATTGTAATGTTATTTTTATCGGCGAAATTTTGGATTCTTTGAAAATTATTTTGTCTATGATCTTCGCAACAATTAGTTTTTCGGGGGTTTTTATTGATGTATTTTTACACTCAGGCATTTAAAATTATTTTTCTGAGATGCGAAAAGGGAAAATAACAATACACGACATAGATACACTATACCACATGCTTAATTTGCTACCTTGTAACGTCACAGTTTACACCTCGGGGAGAATCACGTTGAACTATTGTTTTTGGCGGGCTTTTTTAAGGCTCGAATGAATTTTCCTTTTTTTAAGTAATGAGGTTCTTTATGATAAAATAAATATAAAAATATGAAAATTATCAAAATAAAATAATTTCATCAGAATAGTAAAATATCCTTTGTAGCTCAACACATGCAAGTGAGACAAATTGCCTGTTAATTTTTATCTTTTATGGCTGTTTTTTTGGGGGTTTATAAACTTTATTGTTTATGCCAGTTTTTTTTCTTGATAATTACTTTGACAATTATTTGTGGAATTAGAATGCGACTAACGACCGTGACACTGTCTAAAGTACACCATTAAATGTTGGAGTTCAATTTGTGTTGGGGCGACGATTCGACTGTACGGAACTTAAGACGTAGCAAAAAACATTTCAGCATTATTTAGTTAATTAAATGGTGTTGTTTTAATTAATTCTGACCTTCCATCAAACGTGTTATTATAGTGGGCGGTTGAGTATGTAAAAAAACAAGTATTTCGTTTCAAAATATGTTTTTTATCATGGTCAACTATCAGTTTCTAGTTGTTAGAGACATTTTTAGATATGATGAATTAATAATAGCGAAGTAGGGACAAGTTGTTAGCGCCGATAAAAAATGTTGACGGATCTTGAAATATTTTTACATGCTTTACATAGTGGGAGATGATTTATTGAATTATTTATCATAAAATATTCTATCTAAATCAGTGGTTTTTCACCTATTAGTCATGAAGGATCGTTTGATCTTGTTATAGACCACTCAGTTGGGGCAAAATTATTCAAAGCACACAGTACTTATTTTAATTTTTTTAGGATAAGTTCACATCACAGTTACATATAAAGTTTAATGTAATTTTTGGGATTGCATACTTTTCACTGAGCTCTTTACTAAATTTTGAATCCTTGGTTGGTTTATAAACAGTTTATAAAGAATAGTATCTACTTCTATTTAATTGTAAACTAAAAAAATGTTTAGAATATTATACAGACTGTCCCAAAATTAGAAAGAGTAAGAGATAGAGAGACGGTTAAATGGAAAAAAAGTATATTTGATAAATATTTACACGAAGAGTATCTATCGCCAATTTCAGTTTATAAAAAGAAAACCAAAAATTTTTACCAAAAAATCGAAAAGGAATGTTTTACTTTTATGTAACATGAAATCGTCAATACGACGTTTCGGTTTTTCTTCCAAACTGCGAAAAAATGTCTCAGTTTTTCAGTATTAAACTTTAACAAAAAATTCGAGATTTCTGTACCAGTAACTGTTTGGACTAACGTAGGTATATTAGAAATACCAGACGCCAATCCAAACATCTCTTCCAACTAATTTAACTATAATTCACGTTTCATAGATACACTTTTGTTTCTGCTGTCGTAGTTTGCGATTTTTTACAAATGTTCCTTCCTTGTGAGTCATTTTGTATTATATATATAAAGAAATACACATCAAGGTTCTCTACAGAAAGCAAACAAGATATCCTTGATGTAGTCCTACGCTAATGAAAATGTTTAGCAGAAAATACCAATTCTATTATCTAAAATACCTGCTAAATGTATTTATAATATGTATTGTATTTGTTATGTGAACCGATGAATATGTATACCGGGTGATCAATTAAGGGTAGCGAGCGGCCATATATCATAAGATATTGGTCTTATAGATTTAGAAAAAAAAATTTATGATAAAAGTCGCCAAGAGAAATTGTTGGAAATTATTTTCGAGTTTGTGAAACGTCCGCTAGAGAGCGTAACAACTAACACTAAGTAGAAAAATGGGATTTTTATAGAATTTTGCCTAACGAAAGTATATCGATGATATTATTTTCATATTTACTGACTATTCACCTACACTTTTTGACTAAAATGTTTTGTTCTATCTATCAAAATAAAGCGGTGGGGGAAGTTCAATTGTTTTTTTAAACAAACCAAGATTTCTCTCATTTCGCTTGACCGATTTTAACAAATTTGGGCACATATGAAAGAGCATAATTTTCACTACAAAACGCTTACTTGGTTTTGACTTTCGTCTTCGCCGCTAGATGGCGTTAACTGAAATGGTAGCAAATTTTTGAGTTTTTTCCAAAAAAAACTAATGTAATTATATATTCATTTTTACATATTTTAAAAGAGGATACATTTTCATAAAATTTTATTAAAAAAATTAATCATCTACCTTTTTTTGAACCGTTAATATTGAACAAAATATAATTTTATTACATTAAAAAATGGTACGCCACTGCTTTTTATCAAAATAAAAATCATTTTCGTAATCACTTATTAGTTGCTAACAAAAAGAACCTTTTGAAACTTTTTTTCGTTAGACAAACGGTTTGTATTAAAAAAATCAAATAAATTTACATGGGGCGCCCATACCTCGAAACATATTTGGAAAAAAAATCTTAATAAAACTGTCCAATAACAGCAGGAGCAATAACACTAAAAACAAGAACACAGAACTTTAAAAATAAACGTTAAAAATAAATTAATAGTTTTGTCGTAAATGTTCAAAATGTTGTCCATTATTTTGAATGCACTGGTCCAATCTTTTCTGGGTGGAGTTGACAGCTGCCTCAATTTCCGCTCTTGGTATATTATTTATGGCGTTTTGAATTTGGACTATCATGTCTTCTCGAATAGTTGGTTGAGTTTTATACACCAAATCCTTTATTCGGCACCACAGATAAAAATCAAGGCAGGTTAAATTGGGGGGACCGTGGTGGCCAGAAAAATAGGCTGCCTCTACCAATCCAACGGTTACGAAAATGCATGTTCAAAAAATCTTGCACATTTCGAGATTAATGTGCCGGACATCCGTCTTGTTAGTTGAAACCACATGTTTCTTCTTACTTCTAAAGGCACATTTTCTAAGAGTCATGGTAAATCGTTCAATAAAAAGTTCAAATACATGTACCGGTTAGATTTCCATTAAAGATGTGCGGACCGATAATATCATCATTAATAACACCGCACCAGACGTTGACGCTCCATCGACCCTGCTGATAATCTTCACGTAACCAGTGTGGATTAGTGTCCGACCAGTAATGCATGTTATGAAGATTTACCCTGCCATTACTGCAAAAAGATGCTTCATCTGTCCACAATACTTGTAACAAAATATGACGGTTTTCCCACATGAAATCTCTAAGCCAGTAGCAGTAATCGAGCCTACGTTTAAAGTCAGTCTCATTTAAGGATTGATGAATCACGACGTGATACGGATGCATTTTAAAATCCATTAATATTTTTTGCACTGAGCCATATGATATTCATAAATATCTGGAGATCTCTCTTATGCTTAAATGGGGGTCTGTATAAATATAAGCCAACACATTTATAATGTTATCTTCTCTTCTTACTCTACGATTTTTTTTTAATTTACGAATCCGCATCAGCCTCAAGGGCTATTAGCGGTCTGTAGCTATATATTATGTTTGTTTAACATTATGAATAGATATTGGCATGTCACATGTTTTGTTTAAAGTACATTTTAAATTTTATGGTAAAAGTTTGCGATTTGCAGATATTTAATAAGGTTTTTCACATTACTGCTGTTGTTTAAAGTATTTTCCAGAGATTCACTTATGTTGCATGCTAGTCTGTTGGTATGATATAGCGGACACTCAACCAAAAAATGTTTCACTGTTAACGGCTGCTCACAAATAACACATTCTGGTCTTGGTGTTCGGGAAAGTAAGTACTCATGAGTAGCTCGAGTATGACCTAGACGTAACCTTGTGATGATGATTTGATGTCTTCGATTTTCGGTAAAAGTTAGCCAGGGTGTTATGTAAGGTTTGATTTCTCTAAGTTTTGCGTGTGAGCTCCTCCATGTGTCATTCCATTTTTGTTTTGCTTTATTGCGAATAAATGTTTTTAGATCGGTGTATAAGGGCTTAATGATTGGTATGGTATTAAGTAGTGCTGCTTTTTTGGCGAGTTGATCGGCCACCTCATTACCTTTTACGCCTATATGTGCAGGAACCCACAGGAAATGTATGTTTTTCCTATCGATTGAAGATGAAGAATTTCTTGTTTGATCATCAGTACGAGGAAATTTTTCGAATAGGTGCTTCTCAATAATTTCAAGGAGTTTAAAGAGTCTGTAATTATAACTGTCTTTTCGTAGTTCGATGTTGTTACGTACTTTACTGCTTCTAGTATTGCATAAAGTTCTCCTGTTAGAATTGTTGCATATTTTGAAAGTTTGAATTGTACATTGTTTGTAGGAGTTACAATGGCTGCGCCTAGTCCGTCATTTTGTTTGGATGCGTCAGTGTATATTTCGATATAATTGGGATATTTTTGCATGGTCTCGTTAAAATGTTGGATGAGGGTTTGTATACTAGTGCTTTGTTTGGAAAAACATGCAAGATGAGTGTTTATATGTGGTGGCTTAATTTGCCAGGGTGGAGTGAAGTTATAAGTTTCGATTTTTAAAGAAGAGATGTTGGATATATTGAGACTGTTTTTATAGTGCTGGATTCTTACGTAAAATGGCTCTGTTTGAATATTAGGTGAGACTGGATTTACGTTTTTATTAAATGTGTGATGGTGGGTTAAAATAAGAGGATTAGCTGTTATTTTTGAGGCATATGAGAGACTTAGGATTTGTCTTCTAAGTTCTACTCTACGATTTCTTTTCAAAGTTGGAGTTGGTTGCACTTGGCCACGTTGCCTTAAACGTAAGGCTAAACGACGAAAAACCATTCTCGAATGCCGTCTTCGGAGGGGATAACGCGGTGCATACTGTCAGAAGCAATCGCCGCATTTTCAAAACATAGAAAATAAATTCTCAACATATCAAAGGCTTCTTCATTCGTAAAAGGTATGATTTGTTGTAAAAATACCTTTTACATAACATTAAATTAGATGTTAATAGCAGGAACTGTCAAAATGAATGTCAGCGTGATTGACAATTTGGTGTTTTCTTTCTTAATGTCGACCATGGCCTGCTTCGTTTAAATGCGATGTTAGTTTAAACGGTATGTAAACTAATCTTATTTTTTCAATTCAAAACCGTTCGTCTAACGAAAAAAAGTCAAAATGTTCTTTTTGTTAGCAACTAATAAGTGAATACGAAAATGATTTTTATTTTGATAAAAAGCAGTGGCGTGCCATTTTTTAATGTTTAAAAAAACAATTGAACTTCCCCCACCGCTTTATTTTGATAGATAGAACAAAACATTTTAGTCAAAAAGTGTAGCTGAATAGTCAGTAAATATGAAAATGATATCATCGATATACATTCATTAGGCAAAATTCTATAAAAATCCCATTTTCCTACTTAGTGTTAGTTGTTACGCCCTCTAGCGGACGTTTGGCAAACTCGAAAATAATTTCCAGCAATTTCTCTTGGCGACTTTTATCATGAATTTTTTATATATAGATATGGCCGCTCGCTACCCTTAACTGATCACCCGGTAAGTTAGAAATGTGACAAATTTTAAAAACGTCGTACTATAAGGTATGTGCCTAAATTAGTTAATTTACAATCCGTTCGTTAAAATGGAACGTTGTATAAATATAAAAATTATTTGACGAGTCGTAAACCATGTGGTTGTACTCAAGTAACACACATAGTCGCAGAACCGTTCTTGCGACTATATGAGCCACTACATAGTGGACGTTTACTATAGGCGCCAACGTAGCTGCCACTAAAATAGGGAAAACTTTAGAGTAGCCGGGTAGTGTAACGGGTGGTTCCCGTTACTATAATAACCATTGTAATGCTATGATTAAAACTTCATTGCGTTTAAAATCTTAATACAAAAACATCAAGTCATCGACTTTTACAACATCGAAAATTAAAGTCTTTAATGCCCGTACCTATAGTCAGGACTTGAGGTTGGTCTCGAGCTTGAGCACGACTTGAGACAGGGTCTGTATACTATAAACCAATCTCGGACAGAACGTAAGATTACAGCTCTTGCGTGACTTGAGACCAACCTTGAGTACGACTTGCAGGTCTTCGGTTTTTATCGATGGCATTCGTTTAAGAAATTTGTCAACTGTCTTTCATATTATGCTCAACTTTTATAAACATAGAAAAGAGGGTTAGTATTATAACAAATTTACATTTTTAGAGTGTTATTAAATGAAATGGATATTGAACATTTGGAAGAGTTTATAGACATTGTTGAGGAAATGCCAGATATTCGCTTACCAAAACGGTATATTCGAGATGCGGCAAATCCTATATGGAATTCTATAGTGAGAATTAAATCAAAAACCACACCAAATTTCAAAAAACCATATATCCAACTGAATCAAAGAAACAAAACAAAGAACAGGTCAGGCATAGAAAAATTATATATTCCTATATATACTAAATAAATAAATAAATATTGAAATCAGTAGAATTTTGGTAGTAAAACAAAAGTTACAAAAACAACCAAGCCGGATCTCAACTTGCCCGAAAATTCACGAAGTCGGGACTATAGTACAGCGGCAAAACTTGAGACGAAGTCTGACTTGGCGAAGCACGTCTCAAGTCGGAGATTGAGTTGGGACTATAGGTACGGCCATAAATCACGTCTTGACTCTTCAACGTCTTGGATTCGAATGCCGAATTCAGAATTACAGAATGCCCTCGCCTCTCTCTGAGTACCTACAACCACCTCTAGTCCATGTGGTAGTGGGGTAGGGTACGATCGATACCAGTCGATGATGCCGTGGTGGTGGTATGGAAAGACAGTGTCGGTTCGGTTTGCTACAGTCTCCCCCTCTGGCGAGGAAGGCGTCTCGATGAGTCGCCAGAGTAAGAGTAGCTCGAGAAGACTCTGTAGGAGTATAGGTAGCTGGACTCTATTTCTTGGGTCGTCCTCGCTTAGGTAGTGTCCTTACTGGCTCAGTCGTAGTAGTGTCGCTTTCCTGAAATGGGGTAAGGGCACTAGAGTGGTATACACCTAATGGGGTGCACTTGTCCTTGGGGTCTACGATTATATAACTTGTAGGCACTTGCTGCTTCAATATTTCATACGGTTCGTCCCTTCTGGGGGCAAGTTTGAGAGAATACTCTCTCTGTGTATTGCTGAGGAAGTGGCAGCGTAGTAACACCATCCCACCTTGTTTATACTTGGGATCAGGCCGTCGTTTCGAATTTCCATATGCTTGATTACGATCTTGTCGCCAGCTAAAGTGAAGTTGCTAATTGCTGCAACGAAGTTTTCATTTTGTACTATGACACTTAAATCACTAGTTACTTCTTCCACAGTTCGGAGCTCGCGTCCGATTGTTAGATAGGCGGCAATATAACCTGTGCTCTTACAGTTTGCCGTATTTAGGGCAAAGCGTATGGCGGGTATGTGTTCACACCAAGTCGTGTGTTCTCTTCCGACCAATATTCCAAGTTTTACCTTTAAGTCTCTGTTTTTTCTTTCAACGGGATTAGCTTCGGCGTGATACATGGGAATAAAGGATTGTTTGATTCCCTAACAAATTGTAAGCTGCTGATCTACGGCCGAAACGAACTGTACACCATTGTCGCTTAAAATTCTGCGGGGAAAACTATAACGCAGGAATATATCCTCCAACAGGACTTGTGCACAAACTTCAGCGGTTGCGTTGGTCAACGAAAATAGTTCTACTCAGCGACTTATGTCTTCTAAAATAAAAATCCATTGTTTGCCGCTTTTGGATATGAGCAGAAACCCGAATAGGTCGATGGCCAATTCTTCAAATCTCTGGTTAGTTGTGGATGTTTGCATTAACCCAGGGGGTTTCCTGCTGGGCAATTTATACCTTTGACAGTCTAGGCAGTGGGCAACATATTTGGTAATCCACTACCTCATTTTAGGGCAGTAGTACCGCCTTGAGATTATATGGAAGGTTTTCTCAACACCATAATGTCCTGCTGTTGGATCGTCATGGTATGCTCGTAAAATATTATTCCACTGGGATTCGGGAACTACCAATCTGCCTAACCTACCTAACCTAACCAATCTGCCGTCGTCGTCTTCCTGTTCTTCACTGTATCGATAGAGTACGCCCCTATGCAACAGGTATCGTCGATTGATCCATTTTTGGTGTGTGTCCAAATTCTCTAGGTTTTCTAATGCATTCACTATGATTTTCCATTTGGCGTCTGCCAATTGCTCCTCGCGGATCTCTTTTTCGCTCCGTACGGGTAATTCAATCTGCACGCTGCATACGCTACAGTTTTCAGTGTGCAGTGAACATGGCGGTCTAGATAGGAAATACGCAACAGTATTGTTTCTAACAGGCGAGTACTGAATCTTTAGATTGTAGCTGCAGGTTCCATCTTGCTAATCTTTATAGTCATTAACCACCTAAGCGGCTGGTGATCGGTTATGAGAATGGTTTTTGCGCCTTCTATATATCCTCTAAACCTGACCACAGCCCACACGATAGCGAGTAATTTCTTTCCGCACTGGTGAGTAAACGACTTGCATATTGTATAGGACGGTCTTCCTCCTCCCCCTGGACCAAAACTGCTCCAATTGCGTAGGCACTAGCGTCTGTTTTAATTATAAAAGGCATAGTATCGTCAGCTTCTCTCAGAATTGGTGACGTGGACAGACACATTTTAAGACTATCGAAAGCTCTTTCTTCCTGCTCACTTTACTTCCATATGGGTTTCTTTCTTGTGAGATTGATTAATGGTCAGGCTATATGAGCGGAATTTGGTATGAATCTCCTATACCACGAGCATGTTTGTATAAAGGAAAGAAGCTGCTTAACGGTTTTTGGTGCCGCTAACGACACGATCGCTTCCGTTTTACTTGGATGCATACTGATTCCATCTAAAGTTGCATTTTAATCAGTTTACTCTTAGTCTATATTGTCTAAGACGTTCAAAGACCAATTCTAGGTCGTAGATATGCTGCTCGAAGCTAACAGATCTTATTATTAGATCGTCTAAATATGTGAGTAGTGACACTGTGTGTAGACTGACTGTAAAACGGTCCATCAGTCATTGGAACGTTGAAGGAGCGTTGCAAAGATCAAATGCCATTCGGTTAAAGCGGTAGACTATATGGAGTTATAAATCATGTTTTGTTTCTATCTTCTTCGTGGATATCGATCTGCCAATATCCTGGCTTGACGCCTTTTGCGGCGTAATAGATCGTCGACTCTAGGTAATGCTCCCGTTTCCATAAGAGAAGTGCGGTGTTCTTTTGGTGTTTCTACTCCTAATAACTAGTAACGTGATGGTAACAGCCACTTGCTAAGAATTCTAAAGAGTGGCAGAAGCTCATATCCGTATCCGGAACTATGTGTGTAACAAGGATACCTCTTAATATACTATATTGTTGCAATGTTCGGTTGCCGGTTTTAATACCCGAAGACTCTAGAGAAATCCGGCGCATCTTTCTCTGAAAAGAAAAATACTAGAATCTAAGAGTTTGATCCAGCTGGAAACTCCTTCCTCAGAGAAATTCGGTGTCAGCACTCTCAGTTATAGTATCACAATTGCTAATACTAGGATGGGGTGAACAATTAAAATGAAATAGAACGCTACCAGCTTTTAAACGGAACGAAATCTACAAAACAAGAACAAAGTGGAAAGTTGGGAAAAAAATTACTTGAACCCATATAAGCTCGATTGGAGCTCACATCCGTATGCGCATTATATAGTAAAATGGGTGTTATGCATTGCTATTCCAAATCTAGGTGCCAGCGATAAAAGGACGGACTTTAATTATGTTATTGGACCATCATCATCAGAAGTTTAAATGATAATAACTTTTTCTACACTTCTAGTATTCTAGAATTAAATGTGTTCCAGCCTCAATCTTTTATTTAAAACCAGATTTGTTTCCAATTTTTTTTACTAAATTCATACTCGTACTACAAAAGTTTGCCTTCGTAAACTTATTATTTACAAAATCTATAGTTTTCGAAAAACCTTCGTACGCGGCCTTATTCCAACTAATATCGATTCAATATACCTACAATTGTTAAATTTCTATTCCTGAATTTCCCTTCTAAAGTATACAGAACCATTATCCTCGGTATCATAAAAGCTCCGATGCGCGATCTAAAATGGGACTATAAAAGAAATAGAAACGAATCCTCGGAACAACATACAACTTTTCAGTCTGACTGTCCCGTAATATCTCTACAGTTAGTCAACCATTTCTTCGTCTTGTGCTCGTATTTTGCAATGTATAGAGGCGGACCCAGTTTCCTTTCCATCGACCCGGGAATTTTTTCTTACGATCCTGCGATGCAGTAGGGAAGGAAGGGGCTTAATTGCCTTTTCAGATTATAACGTTTTTCGAATGAGTTATTTTTTAGTAAATAGAATATTTAATAGCGCCTCATACCAAATTGCGAAGTTGTTTAATTATATAAAAACTATATTAACTAAAAAATAAAGATGCTTATACTGTTACTTTATAAATATTATCTCTTTCAAGATTGTATTGTGAAGAATTTATTTTAAAGAAAGTTCCAGTTCAGTTCACGATACTGTTACTGACTCACCCTGAAGGTGTTCAGTTGTTCGTTTTTATACCGAAAACTCGACAAATTTGCCGCAATTTTCCTAAAAAAAAATTCATCCGGCCAACCTTTTATATGTAAAGTCGATTCATCATACTTAACTGACATTTTCATCATCTTATCTAAGGGAAATTACTTTTGTTTGCGCCATAATTTAAATTCTTATTCGTAGTCAGTGGTGGAACTGCTACTTGGTGGAGTGTTAAATTTGCTCTGAACTAAAGTCTATCCAAATCAGTGAATTTTCAGTTTTAAAATTCTAATAAGTGCATCATTGTATTCAGTGAACCTCTGTATGCTCCTGTTTCTGGAGGCAAGTAATAAAATCAAAGATTTGAATTGTTCCATTGACATTTTTGTGTGAAATCATTTAATAACAACAAATTTGCTGAAATACCGAATTTATTCCACCACGGCAAAAAATTTGTTTAAATACTGCTTTGAGTTCTTGAATTTGAAAGTTATACTCATATTATCTATTTTAACGAGGTTAAAATAAGGTTTTTTTAAAGTCGAAATATCTATTTTAATAAACATGAGTATATGGCTCAACTGTAATAATGACATCACCAAAGGCCTCATGTCGGAAACCATTCAATGCGACCATTGCATTGTCAGAATCCACTTTAAGTGTGCGGGTTTGAAGTCTGAGGACAAAATTACGCGTAGCAGGACCGCGTCGATCGACTTGTCGAGCAAAGTTCTTTAAAAGACGTTATTCAGATAAAATTGATATGCTGGAAACAAAACTGTTTAATCGACATATCTTAAAATCAGGGTCGGTAGATACAGAGGCATTTATTTCGGAAGCTGTAAACCGAATCAATAGGTCCAAAAACGTCATTATACGAAATGTTCTAGAAACCGATAACGATTCAGATACTGTTAAGGAAATTCTAAAATCGAACGTTCAACATTTCAGGTTGTTTTTTGAAACTTTTTATCCATAATTTAGTATCTACTTGAAAATGGCTTCATGCCGAAACATACGTAGCAGTACTGTATTTTTTGTATGACATCTCCAAATTAATAAGTATGCTTTCTTCAGAAAATGTTTAGGGACCATGTACAATCCTGTACGCGCCTCTGACGATATTCCAGCCCACACCATAACTGACTTCCCGTGAAAACTTACTCTAGGGCTAAAAGTGCACTCGCCATATCGTTCACCTTCTTTTCTCCAGACTCTTTCGCGACCATCTGGGGATCGTAAGCAAAATCTGGATTCACCGGTAAACAACACAAAGCTCCAGGCTTATGCATTCCAATTTTGATGCTCCCTAGCGAATTGTAACCTGGCCACACGATGTTCTCTGGAAGGTTCTGGTCCTATAGCGGGTCTTCGAGATCTTAGATTAGCTTCATTGAACCTTCTTCTAACTGTTCGTTCACTAACATTTACGTTCCTGACATGTTCAAGGTTGTTTCTAATTTCTATAGCAGGTGTATGACGATTTCTTAGTGCTGAGTAGTTTTTCTATGGGGATCAGTTCCAGGACGTCGAGTGTAAGCTCCCGTCTCTACAAAACGTGTAAATACACGTTGCACGGTACTGCGTGATACCCCAAATCTGTTAGCCACGTAAATTTGACTTCTTCCGTCTTGAATAAGAGCAACAATAGATGCAACAGTTTTTGCGCTTAAAGACATTTTGAAATTCACACTAATTGACATAAGCGAGTAATAAACCATAGAACATGAATAAATAACACTTAACTTAACCTTAAATGTCATCATGAAAATCACTGAAAATGCATAGCCTACTGGGACCACAGAAGTAAGTACAAGATAAATTTTACATTATTTAGATTTTCGTATAATACCTAAATTATGTTCAAATTGGGAAGACATTTCTTGATAAAAATCAGCAGAGTATTCTACTAAACCGTGTTCATTATTGGCTAAACCAAATTAAAAAATTCGGGATCGGAGTGCCCGTTTTTCGTGCAATAAAATAATTTAAAATTACATAAAATATACAATTGGAAGAGAAGATGGCGCCAGCTGACTACTTCTCGTAAGTGTGTAACCACACGAGCCAAATAGAAATTGTCGGAAGGCGGAATCTTTAGTTTGGATTAGAGATTCCAAACTAGAAGGCATTACGGCACTCTTGAAGAGACCCAAGAAGGTCGAAACCGCTTTGTGTTACTATGCCCTTCTCCTTACGGTTGCGAATCACCACAGATCTGTATCGACGAGCAGGGTCGATCGACGTCACTTTCTTCGAATATATATACATAATATATATTGGTATGTTATAATTTTTTTATATATTTATTTTAATTATTTTTATTGTTTATTATATATCATTACTTTTTTGTAATTAAATATTATTAACTCATAATTTTAATTTAGTTTTGTTTTTATACCAAACATTTCGCTAGCTAGCTCAAAAAAAGAATTTGAGATTTATAAAAAATTTAGTTGATATGAACTTTTAATCTCCCCTGTATACATGTAGCATGATCCTTTCTCCTATTTAAATTTGAAAGATACACAGAGAAATGAGATGTACTAATAAAATTTTATTCTCGCAAATGACAAATAATTACCGAAATATCTTATACAAACATTTATAAAACCAATGAATAGATAAAAATGAAATATATGTTTTATTAAAAAACGAATTTAATAGTTTAATTTTATATCACATATAGATATAAAATTGTTCATAAATAGAACGTACCTTACCAACTAACGTATGTTCAAAATGAACGCAGTCTTTATAAATATATAAACGATTGTGTAGTCCAACCTCAAAATGATGTTATGATTGAAAACATTACTTGACATGTTTTTATTATAAAATAAGTCTATATTGAAATTTATATATACAGCCTGTCCACGGATGGGGTATCCTATAGGTGAAAAGTGAAAAATGCTTAAATATTAGTTTTAGTGAAAAATGCCAATCTTGATTTTTTGCTTGTTCTGAAACCCCATAAAATGAAATAAAATTCAAGTTTTTCAAAACCCGTCTCATTTTACGAGTATAGTCAGTTTTATGAAAACCGTATGAATTTTTACACTGAGTTCGAAAATAAATGTATTAATTCAGTGAGTGACGTTTACGACGTACCAAGTAACTGTCAACTTTTATAAATAATTTTCAAATTGTCATTCTTTAAGAAATATTTGACTATTCAATAATTATAATCACTGTCAAAAATAACAATACAGAATAATAATGTAAGAAACACTAAGTAAACAAATAACATATATTCAATATATCCTCCCCCAGATTCAAAACATCTCTCAATTCTCTTTCTAAATTCTTTGTAAGTATTTCGCAGCATTTCTCGGGTAATTTCGTTAACGGCATCAATGATAGCTCGTTTCAAAATATTATGGTTTAAATTATTTGCGTAAATTTTTTAATTTAAGTAGCCCCATTAAAAATCTAAAATAGTTAAATCGGGGGATTGGGGCGGAAAAAATATTGGTCCATAACGTCCCATCCATCGCCCAGGAAAATATTCATCCGCCCATTCTCTAATTAGCAAAGACGAATGTGACGAACATCCATCATGTTGAAAGTACATTTTACGCCTTTGCTTCAAAGGAATATTTTCTAATTCAGGTATTAAGAAATTGTCCAGCAAATACAAATATACCTCCTGATTTAATGTATCTTCCAGAAAATACGGTCCGATTATTCGATCCGGTAGAACCGCACACCAAACATTAACTTTTTTAGCAAATTGACTATTACAGTTAATCATGTAGCTCGGATTTTCACTGGCCCAATATCGACAATTTTGGGAAGAAACGAGTCCGTTTGTTATAAACGTTGCTTCATCAGAAAACAAAATATTATTGTGAAAGAATCGGTCATGCATAAGTTTTTCACCAATCATCGCACAAAAGTTTCACCTTGTATCATAATCATAATCTTGTAAGGTATGAATAAATTTCGGTTTGAATGGATGAATTTTGTTTTGCTTAAATATTTTCTGTAAGTAACTCTCGTAAAAACCAACCTCCATTGCCCTTTTTCGTAGACTCAACTTGGGAGTTTCCCTTAACGAATGCATGCTAATACACTAGATGCATCATCCTCCTCAACGTACGCCCTTTTCATTTCTTTTTGTCTTCAATAAGTCTCATCAAACTTCTTTATTAATTTTTTTAATCCACACCGCATAATGGGTACATCTGTATATTTTTCGTGAAATTTTGCAATTGCATACTGGTACGAAGCTTCCCCAATACCATAATATAACTCTTTGTTGAATAGTCAAAGATTTCTTAAAGATTGACAATTCGAAAATTATTTATAAAAGTTGACAGTTACTTGGTACATCGTAAACGTCACTCACTAGATTACTACATTATTTTCGAACTTAGTGCAAAAAACTGGCTATAAAATGAGATGGGTTTTGAAAAGAATGACATTTTTCACCTATAGGATACCCCATCCGTGGACACGTTGTACATGAAATTCAATGAAATAAGATTTCCAACAATGGCGATACACAGTTTACACAAAATTACGTTACAGAAAAATTAAAATTCGAATTAAAAATGTTTGTATAGCAAACGAACTTTTTTAAACAAGATATGGCAGTTTATCTATAATTAGTATTGAACAAGAGACAAGAAAATTGGAAATAGACGAGTTAATAAAATAAATAATTTGCCTAATAAAAATATAACACGTCAATCAAGATTCTTGTTGTTGCATATTTTATATAAAAAATATTTCACGTGTAATGTTTATTTATTTATATAAATAATTCGTATTATCTAGTCTAGTTATACACTTAGTTTTATTGTTTTCTTCATTTTTATGGACTTTAAAGAGGTAGGTAAGTCTTTTTTATAATTGATGTAGTAATAAAATGTAAGCGAATATAATCGCAATTATTATAAAGGGGACCAAACTTGATATTTCGAGGGGGGCGATGTTTTTGCGTTACCCTACTGTGCGTAAACGCAAATCATGTATTGTTCATTTGAAAAGTGATTAGATCTCGACATTTTTACTTATGTTAGAACAAGAATGAATCGGTTTACTTAACAGTAATTGTATATTATACACCAAGGCGGTGAAGACTATTATTATCGACCGGGCATCATAATTATTTCGCGAGGGGCTTTGCCTGGAGCGGAATAAGATGCGAGGTTTATAAATGTCTTCACCACCGTGGTGTATATACATTTTTTTTCCACTTTTAGCCAAATTTAAGACAAAAATCAAAAATAAAAAAATTTCTTATAAAAATCATGTACAATTTAATCACTCAGCAACAGAATACAATTATTTCTATAGTTTATAATCACCAATGCTAAGTGCAACGAATTAACGAAACCAATTATACGATCACATCCAAAAATTTCACAAAACGTTGTTTATGTTTTACTTTGAACTTTGGACAATTACAGCGGTAGTGCTTTCACAACACTTGGGTACAAAGTGAGCGTTCATAAAACATTTAACATATACTTCACCATAGAGAAAGTCATATATTATTTGTCTATGTACTTCACACTCTACACCACAGCTTTCACAAACGAACCACGAGAATTGACGAGAGTAGATTCTTAGTTCCTCGGTTGCTATCGGAGAAATTATTACCCTGATGTGCGCAATTCGTATAATATGTACAATGTACACATGTTCTTGTTTATAGAGCTTAAGGCACCGGTAATCGATATTCTGTGGGTCAAGGTTAGCTACCAGTTTCTATCAACATAAGATTTTCAAATTTCACTGGTGATAATGTTGAAGGTAAAAACAAAACTAATTTTGATAGTGTCGATCTACAAATAGTTCAAACTGATTTCTCCCTAGGCGTTTACTCCGTCGTCTGACTGACACTGTTCTCGCTCCTCACCTCACCCATATATTATGAACGCACTCCTTATGTCATCAGAAATTTTTGGTTGAGCGCGAATTTTAAACTAATGGCAGTTTTATTGAAATAATTTCATGTTTTTAGGTAATTTCAAGCAGTAAATAAGTTAAAGACAATCTCCTGGGTATACAAAATTATGTTGCACAAGTCTTTGTCAAGCTATTATCCCTGAATTCTCAAAACATTTGAATTTGTCCATTATTGACCTAGGTTAACAATAGAAAAAATTATTAACCACTAATAGAGAAATTTTACTTCTCAGTTGGCTAGAAGACGCAATAACTGTCAACTTCACAGCTAGTAGTGGAAAAACAATTTTAATGATTGGTTTTCTCAATAACCCCAAACTAGAATGTTTTCCATCTTACTGCAACAGACCAGCAAAATCTCAAAATTTTACTGCAGGAAATTAAATTTGTTCGCAGATAATTTACAGTCGGCACGTCATTACGTCTGCAATAATAATACTTTACTCCACACTGTGATTGTCTCACTACCACAGTCTACTTATTCATTTTCATGCAGTAAATAATAACATTTTACTGCTGTTGATCATTTACAGTCTTCATTTTATTTTTAAAACGCGAAATTCCGTCCCTCCAAGCTGCAGTTTATTTTTACTCTGAACGATTTTACTGTTCACTGCAGGCCTCTTCAATGTCGCATTGTCGTTCGTTGTTCTGATTTGGGGCTCAATAACTTATGTTATATATAACAAATTATTTTATTACTTTAAATTTGTGTCATTTATTTCTAATAATCACATAAATACACTATGTTTACATTCAATCGTCATAGGAAAGCCTATTAATATTAATTTTCTTAAATCCTCTCACATATTCTTGTTTGCCCTTGAAATTAGTTCATACCCAATTTTCAAGTCATTATATCGATAATAGCTGTTCTATTAACAAAAATGTATTTAATTGTTTCAATTTAACATCACGTATCTCACGAAGGAGCCACTGTTGTTGATGTAAATATTATTTTTGCCTTCTAAATTAGTTGCAATTTGGTCCATTACTTATGAATCACCGGGCATATCCGAACTCTGCCACAAAATGAAATTTTACCTGACTTGTATCAATTTGAGGATTACTGAAATGTTCGAACTGTGCCGCAACCATTTAGTTTAATCCTATTAGAGTCATTAGGGTTTATAATAGATAAAATCGGAGGCCCATAGAATTATGTATATTTCTGAAAGGTTTCAAAGATTTCTAGAATTAAATATTTTGAAGAAATCTTGATTGTTTTGATCGATATTTAGGGGATTAGGGGAAGGATGTTGATGCACTTACACTACTGCCTAAAAATCAGGAAGAAGTATTTAATAGTGTTCGTGAATTACAATTACGAACGAACCGAGAAGAGGAATTTCTATTAACAGCAGACCAGATATTTAAAATTATTGTGTTCTCCTGTTTTTCCAACCTTAATTTTTTATGTAATTCGGATTGTATTTTGATGGATGGGACTTTTAAATACTGTTCAACTTTTTTTTACCAAATGTTTACTATTCATGGTTTTAAAAACGGCTATTACGTACCTCTTGTTTTTTGTTTGCTGCCGGACAAATCAAGTCAAACATATTCAAATTTGTTTTTAATTTTAAGACAAAAATGTAAAGAAGTAGGCTTAAATTTTCAACCTAAAGAAGTCGTAGTAGATTTTGAACTAAGCATTCATAACGCTATATATGAATGTTTTGGCAGAGATCAAATTCTTTTTGGTTGTAAATTTCATCTCTGTCAAGCTTGGTTTCGTAAGATTCAGGAGTTTCATTTGGTACAAGAGTACAGACAGAAAGGTTCTGTAATTGGCGAATACTTAAAAGTACATTTCGGTATTATGTATCTTAGTCCTGAGGAAGTTGTAGAATTTTTTTATAATGAACTACATTTTTTTGCTTCCGAATGACGAAAGAGTTATAGAATTCCGAAATTATGTCAATAAAACATATATAACGCAAAATTCGATATTTCCACCACTTATTTGGGCAAATAATGCATCCTTTTTTAAGAGAACAACGAATTCTTGTGAGAGTTTTCATTCGCATTTCGGTGCTTCTTTTTACAAAGCACATCCAAACATTGTTCAATTTACTAGTGTGTTATTGGATTTACAAACGGAGGTATACGCGAAAATTCGTTCGGCAAACCAGAGCCAGAAAAAAACCAAAAAACTATTAATGTTAAAATTAATTTCATTAATGATCATTTGGATCAATATAGGAAAAATGTTATTTCTCGCTTTATGTTTGTGAAAACGGTTGCATGTAAAAATCTTCCACACGTTTAATTTTTTGTTTTTTTTATATGTTTATGTATATTGAATATATTTTATTGTAATGTAGATGTAATTTTTTAGAAGTGGCAAATATACGTTGAAAATATATGTATGTTATTAATATTTTCTTATATTGAATTTGAGTACCTAAAGTTCAAGGTAAATTGTTAAATCGGATTAGGCTATTAGACCCCTACTGGTTTGGTAGTTAATCTCCAAAATTTTAAACACTGGCAGAGTTCGAACAACCCGTAATTACTACCTGCATTTTGTGGCAGAGTTCGGATACTCCGGAATCACCCTGTATACGAGTTTTCATGTATCATTCAATCACTCTGCTCTCAAATTAAAATATCCTAACACATTTTTACGAAATTTCTCTTATTGTTTCAACCATTCATTTTTGAAAATGTAAAATATCGATATTATCAAATAGAACATGTTAAGTTATACCTACGCCATATTTAAATATAAATATCCAAAGCTATTATCAAATTTCACATAGAACTAAGGTACTTTACTGTCGACTGGGAATTTGAAACGAATAAAGAAACAAAAGTGCTGTTCTAAATTTACCGGGTTTCCAGGAAACACCCCCACACCCCAATTGTATTCTACCCACCCCCCTTACTCGGTTACATTTCAAACAGTTGCAGTGGTCGGCTGTACAACAGCAATGGAGAGTTGTCGTGGGCTAGAACCGACAACGCCGCACAGAGGGGAGAACCACGTTACGGGATTGTCACCGCACCGCAATGGGTAAAATCAATTCAGCGAAAAAAAAATCACGCAGGGTTAGGAACTTTTTTTTAATCGAAATAGCACAAAATTGGTTAGTACTGTAAAAAATCTTTTGTTTTCAGTTAACCAACTTACTCCGAATTATTTTGGTAATCCATATTTTGTTTTAATAATCCAATAATAGGTACGAAAACACTCACATATGTACATAAATATATTCCCATAACCACAATACGATACGAAGCATTATAATAACCCAAATTAGTGATTTATATCCAAATTTAACTACGTGGCAATAATTGCCACGCCCTATACGTTAAAACGCAATTTTTTCAACCAAATTCATCATATAATGTCAGTTATTAACGTCTCCAACTTTTTTTTACCATGTATCCATTTTATCGATAACACAAAATAATTCACTTCACTTATTGCTGAAATTAACCAAAGAATGATCAGCAACCGGGTGTGTTATCCGTCGACCTAGCTAAAATGGCCGTAATTTGTACATCTGCACAACTTTTATACGTGAAAGCTGCGCATGACCTTCCCACTCTACATCCCCGTTAACTTACGAAGTTTCGAAATCTGTTACATTAATTTTATGTTAGAGATGGGAAAATACTTTTATATCACGTCGGCGTCTAATTCGTAATTTTTTTATATAATTATTACCAATCATCTTATTTTTCAATTAAAATAACCTTGAATGAATTAGATAATATATTTTTAATTTGCGAATCACGAAAACATAATCAAATGTTTAAATTTAGAAAATTAACTACACGTTATTATCACTAACTTCAGACATATGTAATTTGAACAGTATACCATTGAGGCTAGTTTTACAGCACAGAGAACAGAGGGAAAAGAAATTTCTTATCTATATGATCTAATTTTAGCTATGAGAACAAAATGAAATTGCAATAATTATTGAGGTATTCGAGAAGGTATTGCATTGTTAAATATAGTATAAAATTATGGCAAGACTAAGCGAGTTCCATCCCTTCAAATCGCCAGGCCCAGATGGAATTTACCCAGTACCGCTACAAAAAGGTCAGGACATATTACTGCCACACCTATGCAAAATTTTCACTTGAGGCTATATACCAGAAGTATGGCAAAGATTAGATTAGATTTTAACGGGGTTCCAGGGTTCCAAAGAACTCTAGTATTTGGGACGGCTTCAACGAGGTTAGATCCTCTCTCTTACAAGTTTCTTGTTCGAAGCATTTCTTGCAATGGCGAGGCATTCTAGAACTAGGTTATCCGGAGTTTCATCCTCCTCCCCACATAATCTACACTCGTCAATTTCTGCTAGACCTATTCTCATTAGGTGCTGCCTAAGGCAGCAGTGTCCTGTAAGAAAGCCCGTGAGGAGATGTAGATAATTTTTACTGAGATCCAAATATTTTTTGGATCTAGCAGTGTCAAAGTTCCGCAGGTACTTTTTGGAATGTTCCAGCCCGGGAAGGCGCCTCCATGGTGCTTCTTTTTCGGTTTCCTCTTTCTTCCGAAACTCTTTCTTATAGGAGCATTTTCCTACACCACAGAAAGGCTCCAAGCCAATAAAGGTCGTTTGTACTCCTTTCCTGGCAAGTTTATTGTCTTCATTTCCCGTGATTCCCGAGTGGTCGGGAACCCATACTAAAGAGACCCTATTATTCTTGCCTAATTCATCAAGTTTTCTTCGGCACTCCCATACCAACTTTGAGTCAATGATATGGGAGCTCAATGCTTTGATAGCTGCTTGACTATCAGAATGGATCGGTATGTCACATTTCTGATAGTTTGTTTCTAGGTTCATTTCCACGCATCTTTCGATTGCAAGTGTTTATGCCTGAAAGACGCCCGGGAAGGAGCCTAACGATAATGAGTATCTGGTGCCAGGCTCATCTGTATACCATCTAATGGTGTTTTCTTTGAGAGTTTGGGTGGTGTATTCCCTTTCCCAGTTTCTCCTCTAAGTATGGCAAAAGGTAACAGTGTTATATCTGCCAACGCTCGGCAGGATTCCATACCAAACTAGCAAGTCATATAGATCTATATGTCCTCTTTCCAGCATAAAGCAATGGAAAAAATTGTGGATATACATTAGGGATCAGGCTAGGGTCCAATTATAGAACACCAAAGGGCCATGAGCTGGATGGATAACGAAGGAGGATTATGAGGTAAACTCCTTGTTTGAAATAAAACATTTACTGTTTTCATCTTCAGCAGACACTTTCGGATTGCCATATCGGAAAGAAAAGACTGGAAAGAAGGCCGGTATCTACGGAGGCAAACCGAGGGTGAACGTATCTATAAAGCTCTGACAGCACACCACGGTATTTCATGCGGGAATCACTGCAATAATGCACTGATAAAACAAAAAGAAGTTGTTATTTACTCGGACAGCCAAACGGCTCTAGACGCAATCAGCTCCCAGAAGATTAGTTCCAAACTGGCCAAGAACTGTATATACGCCCTAGAGGAAGTGGTCTTGTCTAACAAACTTACCATAGCCTGGGTACCGGGCCATGAAAGCCACCGAGAAAATGAGTGGCACGACCACAAATATGATAGGAACAGAACCATTCTGCGGAATCTCAGCAGGCCTCTTTAAAACAGCTATCAAAGAACTGTATAGACAGAGAGTTTTAGAGCTGGTGGCGCTGCTAACACAAGGACAGCGACAGGCCCAAGTTCACATCAACCCTACTAAGCCACAGCCTTAAGGTTGTAAGAATAACGGTAGGTCAACTAACGAACATTGTAGACTCAAGTCTAGTCAAGCACTTGGACAGAATGGGCTTGGCAGAAGATAACCTGTGTAGGTTCTGCCAGGAGGGGGAAGAAACTGCCGTACATGTGTGGTGCCAGTGCGAAGTGCTATGCAGGCTTAGGTTTGCAAGGCTGGGAGAGGAAAGGCCTAAACCGGTAAGCTATATATGAGAGTGGCCAGTATCACGGCTGCGGAGTCTAATTAAAAGGACGGGCCTAAACAGCACACTCTAAGGTCAGATAGGAGAAATCATAATAAATCCGATAAGGTTGCAGTGGTGGATGACCTTCTCCGTTCAAACAAATCTACAACGACAAGGCTCGTGAGAACAATATTGAACAATTATTCAAAAACCTAGGGGCATACCAAGCAAGTTTTAGTAGTTCGAGATATGCTACTGTTCTTGTATTTTGGTACGTTAAACCAAATCATATTAACAGATAACCCGTTTATAAAGAATTACAATTAAATACAAGTGATTTTTCTCACTTTGGTTTTCAAGGAAGGTATATTCATATATTTGGGATAATTGTACAGAATGTGAATTTGTTCAAATTTTGTATTATGATAGATGGTAAAGTTCATGTGGCATCAATAAAAGTCCAAATGTCAAACTTAATATGTAAGTTATTTTTGTATCAAGGGAATTATAATGGGCTTAATTACCGAAAGCAAAGTTTTCATCCTGAAGGCCTGTGACCCAAGGGACTGTAATAACCTGAAGTTATTAAGGCTTACTAATTCTCGTTGTACATAGATAATTTTATTTCTGATCGATTTTAGTAACATTTTATTCCCGGAATATTTGAATCAGGTATCGTTGATTTAAGGAGTTTTGTTGTTGCTAGGTTGTGACTATGTTACTTGTTTACAAACAAATCTATGTTATCAATCACTGTGTTTGTGTTAAAAACATGTTTCCACCCTAAATTGACAATTATTTTTCAATATAATGGAGGATATTCTGAAAAAAGCTGAAAAAGCAAGACATTCATTAATTCCAACGAAAAGTGTAGCTATATACCAAAAAGAATACAAAAATAGCTGAAAGTGTGAGGTCCCCACTTCGTAGTGCGAACGATAAAGTGAGAACGCATTCGGAGGAAAAAGGATACCCAAGGCACCGTACATATAAAAGCCTCGTAGCGACACTCTATGCCGAAGCCGATATGCGAACCCGCTTTACCCCGCCTATAGA
This sequence comes from Galeruca laticollis, assembly GCA_963921935.1. Lineage (NCBI taxonomy): Eukaryota > Metazoa > Arthropoda > Insecta > Coleoptera > Chrysomelidae > Galeruca > Galeruca laticollis. The sequence continues at coordinate 205,608,102 of OY998177.1, forward strand.
GTAGCAGGTTTCTAGCAGGTGACGTCGACTTGTTTAGTATAGAGGGGTTCGCGTTAGAGCGTACGACACGAAGCTTTGCAGTATACAGTATATATTTCCATAGAAGTAGCACGACAGCAGTCCCTCGTAAATCCGTCGGCCAGTGAACAACTGCCCGACTTCTTAGAACGTTGTCTTTGAGTTGTGTATTTATTTATATTATTTTGAAAAAATATGTAATAAAACGTAACAAGAATATTGAAAAAGGAAATAAACAGGTATACTTGTCAGTACAGATAAATTTCACTATTCCATGATGATATTTAATCGTAGAATAGTAAAATTTATTTGTACCAATAAAAGTATACCTCACGTTCATATTATTTCTGATACATCAGGCTCTGAATCTGAGATGGTTTCATCAGTTCCACTTTCACTGTCACTATTAGATCCTAGAGTTATTGTTATGTCATCAATAACTAAATCAAAAGCAGGCTCCTTTGCCATATAATCTTGTTCAATTTTTTGATATGTTCACACCTAGTTTTCCACTCTTCCATCAAAAATGAATAAAAGAATTCATCACACAAACTTTGTACGTTTTTAAAATTAAAAGTTACATTTTTATCAGTTACGTATTGCTTCATAGAAGACCATACCAACTCTTTATCTGTAAGAATTTTATCGATTTCGTATATTTTGTACCGAGGTTTGTGTTACTTTATAAGATTGTATAAATCTACTTTTAGCCGTAAATCCAATATTTCGCTTTGTCAACCACTGCTGCATTTCGGCTTTTCTGCAAGAGGAATTTGGCACCTTTTCACTCTGTACATTATGATAAAGTGCGTTGTCGATCACTAAAACGCTATTTGGTAGTAAATTTGGTACTAACATCTCCTGCAACCACTTTTTGTAGTTCTCGTCGTTCATGGCATTGTAATGATCTCCGGTTTTATCGCTAGATTTGTATCTAAGGTAAGCATTTTTCTCAAAATCATTGTCACCTCCAACATGTACTGTAATTAGCATCTGTCACGTTGATACTGGTTTATGTAACCCCTCGTTCGAACTATTAGACCAGCTCTTTCGATTACATGGATATGCGTTTCGTCCATATATATAATTGGTCTATTTTCGTCTCTATAACGTTTCATACTTCGTAAGAAGTTAAGTCTCATATGTCTAATTTCCTATTTGTTCTAGTTTTTCGCCAACGAAATCCCATTTTTTAATAACATGCCGAAGAGACTCTCGTCGGGTACCTGTATAATTATACTCATCTACAAATTTTTGATGAATACGCTTCAAAGTTGGAGCTTGTTTTTCTGTAATATAAAAATTGGTAATATACCATCAAAGTTATCTAGACATGTTTTGAAGCGCTTTTTTTTCTCTTTTTGTTAGGTGTTTCAAACGGCGAGCATTCACTGTCTTCAACTACCTTCATTTCTCGTGAAATTTGTTGAACACTACTTAAACTGACTCCTGTTGCCAATATACCACACGCTCCTGGACTTTTTTAAAATCTTTCAGTGGCCCGTTATTTTCCGCCCCTCTTCTCATAAAATGTATAACATTTGCTACCACTTCTCGAGTTTGTCCATTTAAAACTTTTCCTTTCAACTTCGACTGAAATTCCATTTTTATTTGCCGCAACACCTACTTTTTCGCAGACTATACCTAGTTCTGTACTTGTTAAAGTTTAATCATAAACTACTACTTTCCGTATTGAGACCAACGCGCATCGTGGGCGTGTCCATTTTCAAACTTTCAGCTATTTTTGCTAACCTGTAGAAATGTTATGCAAATGAAACTGTCTTTCTGGCATATTTTCAATGTTTTTTAATAGATTTGGTGCTAGTTGTGCTTATTTGTTGTAGTCAGAAACATATATAATCCAAATTGTTTTTAGACTGAATGGTCAATGCTAAAATCGATAGTGATTATATATCAGAAACGAGATATCACCAAGTTCAATGAACAACTACTTGTAAAAGGTAGAGGGAATTAAAGAATCTTTAATATCCCTAGGGAATTATAACCCTCTTTATTGATAGCTTATGATATCCCAGTAAGAAATAAAATAACTTCCATAACTATTACAAACCATGATATACTAACCGTTATAAAATAATTGTTTTCGTCCACCTTTAATCTGTAACCAGTTTATGCCGGCGCAAATTGTAGCTCATTCGATATGGAATTTATTTACGTCGCGTATCTTCCGTCTTCTTCTAACGAATTTAGTGAATCTTTCAATTTATTTCGTATCTTACCACGTAGAACCACTTGTCACACGAATCGATTTCACTTCTAATTTAAGTTATACCAAATAGGGCAATATATTTTTATTATATACGAAAGATTGATTAAATGCATCATTACAATAAACGTTAACTCCCACATATTTATATGTAGCAGAAGCAGTGTTCGATTTCATTACCAACAGGCAATAAATTGTATAGTTTTTTAAGGTGTGGAATTACAAAAAATCTTTTGGTGTTTTCTGTTCGAGAAGGTTATTTTTGATGATATTTGCGAGTCTTATTCATCTGTTGTAGATTGCTTTTTGGACACAATTTTGTTATTTATTGCTCATTATCACATTAACCACAAGGGTTAAAAGTGGCGATAACAGCATATAGTATATTCAAAATCGGGAGTCATCGAACCCAAACAAACACATGAGACTTGCACGTGAATAGTAATACTACAATTAAAAACACAGGAACGCATTAAGGGCTCGTTATTTTATTGTATAAAGTGTACTTTTTTGTATCCTTTAATACTTTATGATAGACATTTTGACATTTATATTTAATTATAACAGAATACATAATGTGAATGAGAAAGTGTGTAGCATGGGGGTTAATTCAAAAGTTTTCTCTGGGGGGGATGAACTACCGGGAGATCTGGGTATCAGAAATTTTGAGCCCCTAAAACTGCATTTTAGCTTTGTTTTTCTTATAAAATTGCAGATCCCCCCATAGTTACGCCACTGGTCGGGACATATTGTCCCACGAGAGTTTTATATCAGTGTTTTTAAGGTACCTACCTAAAAGTGAATTGTTGTTGTAGGTATAGTAGGTGTAACAGTATACCTTTGATTGTTACTGCAATAAATAAACTACCTGATTAAACCCTATTGTATAGGCATCTACCTCTTCAAATCTCAATAAATGGGATCAGGGTCGGTTTGAAAATGTATATATACAAGATCAGTCATAGCTTTTGGGACATAGGCTAAGGGCGGATTGTTTGGACCAAAATATGGCAGTAGAACCAAATATAACTTATTGAAATATTGCTGTGAAAAAAGTTAGGCGTTAAAGCTGAATATTTTTGCGTTATTCGCTAATCTCCGTTTTTAAAATGCATGGAGTAATAAAAGCTGATTAGGTATGCAAAACCGATAAAGGGTGTATAATAAAATATCTCCGAACTTTATCTAATTTTGTACTAAAATTTCTCATTTGTTACGAATTTCAGGTAGACACCCCGTAACTCTGTATTCGGTTGGGTCGCCTATTGTATTGAAAGGGTCGCTCTATTGTATTTGAATGAACAAATAAACAATTTAATCCTCAGAGGCGTGCAATCAGGACAAAACAAACTTGGTATATGAATATGAAGGCACTATGAAATTATAATTACGAAAACTATTCAAAAGAGTTCACAATATCGATTCAATAAAAACACATTTTTTTGTGTTTCTATGAATAAACAATAAACATAAAATATTATATAAAAAATAGCAAATTTTTTTGCAGTAGGTATCAACTTTACTACTAATATACCGTTTACAATAGGAGAGGAAAAAAGAAAAATGCAGGAATAAAGTACGAATTAATGTAATATTTATAAAAAAAAGTCTAATAAATAATAGTAATAACTAACACAAAAACTAGTCTATATATCAGAATCAGACGATTCTGTTGAGCTTCCATTATTAACATTCATTATAAATGGTTCAATCATGTGTTCACTTATATGATCCATTTCCCACATATTTAGTTCTTCTTGTATCACGTGTTCAACACATTTCTTCCAGTTTTCTTTGGTTACGTTACCTAACGCGTCTTCGAATAAAACTTTTACGTCACTCATTTTGAATGTCGTATTCTTTCTTGAAACTTCCCCTTTCACTTGGGCCCATATTAATTCTATGGGATTGAGTTGACAGTGATAAGGAGGAAGCCTTAGCACCGTTATACCACGCGCTGATGCCATTTGATCTACAACATATCTACTATATTTGTGTTTATGTGAATTGGCCAGTTGCAAGAGCTCATTTTTCAGCGGTTATCTGGGCATTCAATATTTTTCGAGGTTAGCCAATCGTGGATATCTTGTTTACGCCATGCAGTTGAAGGTAATTTCTCCACTAACCTGGAGTTATAACTTACGTTATCCATAACAATGACTGAGCCCGTTGGAATTAGATCTAACATTTGTGAGAAATATTCTTCGAAAACGTCTGCATCCATATCTTCATGATAATCTCCGGTTTGCTTCGACTCAAAGCACAACAATCCACCTTTAACAAAACCTTCGGCACTTCCGATATGAGTAATGATGAGTCGACGTCCTTTTCCTGCTGGTGGGTTGAGGCCTGTTGACCACCCTTCAAGAGCTGCCTGCCTCCGACTTTTGACATTCGTGTCTTGCCAAAACATTGAAACAGTATGACCTTCATTTAACAAAGTCTCATCCAAATAATAAATTCGTTTTTGATCTAGTCTTGCTTTCCGAATATTGCGCAAATAACTCCTCCTCCAAATGACAATGTCGTCTCTATCAATCAACATTGCGTTCCGATAATTTTTTTTTATATTCAAATCCAAGTTCCTTCAAAATTTTCCATAATGTACTTCGAGACATTTTCGGAAAATATCTGAATCTTCTTGAACCGAAGCCATAATTTTGGAGAGAGTTGGGATCTCTTTTCTAAAGAAAAAAGCATGCACCTTACGCCTTATTCCATTCTTCAAGTCGTCATCCATTTCAAGTTTGGGTCGGCCTGGGGACTTTGCTGGGGCTGTGATGTTTCCATTTTTTTTTTCTCCTTCATTAAATTATAAATTGTTGTTTTTGAAACACCCATCATTGTTGCAGTAATCTCCACAGTTTCATCAACACTTCCTGTCAAATTCATGATTTTTCTTCAAATTTCTTCGTTCTTCAACGATGAATAGCAATTTAATATCAGATTTTTTTCGTTCAGCGACAATGGGCCAACTTTAGGTCGCTTAGATGGTGATAAATCCTCCACATCTGGTCGAATTTGATTGGAACACTATATAGTTGGAAGGTGTAGTTAGGTGTTTGTCTCGTGTGATGAGAAGAGAACTTGTATAGATGAACAAAAATAAACACCAGTTAACAATAACGGTAAAAAATAATAACAAATAACAGTAATAATGGGGAAATCAATCAACACAGCAGTTTCTCCAGAACAGATGAACTGTAAATTGAAAATATTCAACCTGTCCGCTACTTTTATAGTTGAAAAGTTCTAGTAAGTACATTGTATTATGGGGGCATTTTCTTAGAACTAAAAAGACTATATTTCACAATAATAAAACCATTTTTGAGCTACCTGTTTGTCAAGTTTCTTCAATTACCTGCTAATTGGGTGAAATAATCGGCAAATGGGGTTGGTTTGGATATATATATATATATATATATATATATATATATATATATATATATATATATTATATATGTATTTGTATAAAATTGTTATTAACATTTATTTTATTATTTATTGTATGTAGGATTATAACTACCTGGAGCTTAGTGGAGGGACTCGTCTACGCCCTTTTATACATAATAATAAATTTTCTGGAAAATTGATGTCAGTGATATAATCCACAGTTTATTATATTATTGATAATTTGAAATTTCATTTTAAATAATATTACAAATCGGTTATTTTCGGAAATGAGATAATTTTAGAAGCCTTAACTTTTTTTAAATGACTAAATGTGGTACGCCTATGGTTCCGGCCAAAATGATTTATTACTCCATGCCTTTTAAAAACGGAGTATAATAATTTATCAATTGTTATCAAAATCGGCGTAGAGGCCTAATTCTATACAGGGAATATTATTTTTTGTATTATTCTACATTTTGTGATAGGGGGCGCCACGTGAATAATTCCTGATTATCAAATCGACTGGTAATTTATTTAGACGAATCTTTTTAGTGGATTTCGATTAGAAAATATGACGTAAACATCATTTCTACGTAATATTAGTACTCTTGTACTAAACACGATATTTTCATCTGTTTTCGAAAAAACCGCAATTGAACAGTTCAGAATCTCGGAAAGGGATTCCAAGTAACGGACAATAAAAAACTTGTAACGTAAGGCTTCTTTCGTCGATAAAGCATAATTAAAAACAATGTAACATAAAAAGAGCAAACTCAAATTAAATGTTTTTCGACTTATATGCCTTTCCTAAATTTTTTAATAGATGACTTCAAATAAATTATTATTCTGTGTCATAATCTTATTGTTTACAACGAATCAATATTTTATATCACAATAAAGTACGAAAACAATACTTTTTAACAACAGAAAATGTCGATATATTTAGCACTCTGTCGACAATATTATACCAGCTCTGTCGTAAATATTGGCCCTTTAACTCAAATATTCTATTGCTGCTTGACCAATCAGGGCGTATTGTCCCTTACGTTTCCGCACTGTGCATTTGTTAACACTTTAGTGCATATATGTCCTTGTAGAAGTTCAATATACTAAAGTTATCGATGAATTTAGAATTAGATTATCGCAAGTTTGTAGTCAAAGTCTTAATTTTATTGTATATTGTTGCAGGTATGGCCGCGTGCAAAGTGTCAAATTGTTGCCCAGGTGCACTGAGGAGAAGACGGGGGGCGAGGTCACGATGGCGTGCACGGTGGCGTTCATGGACATCAAAAGTGCGTCCAAAGCCCACAACTCGGAACTTAAGATAGACGACAGGACCCTCAACACCGAATATTATGAACCTGCCGCCATTCCGTCCTCTGCCTCACCGCAGACCAACACTCCCTCCCCATATTCTACCTCCCCCGGTTCGACAAGGTTCCCCAACGGTCATGGGTAAGTGTTAATTACATTACATTTATTTAATATTGATTGTTTGCTTATTAAAACTCCCCATCTTTATAACAAAAATAATGTTTCTAATTTTGACAAATAAATTGCATACATTTTTAGCTTGAAAAAGTATTGAATTTCAATATCTAGGTTTAATATCGAAATCTTCAAGATTACGATATCAAACCTCGTTTTTTTGCTCTTTCAAAAGTACATACATTTGGTAGAAATATTCTGTAATATCGTTCAAAAATATTGCAAATTGACCGTGTAATGTTAATTATTGGGAAAATTTTTGATCGAGGTCAAGTTTACGAACAGGCGTAACTCTTGATGAAAATTAATGCTACAAGATTTTTTTAAGTGCTTTAGGATGTCACTTTTAAATAAACTTTGTTGCATAACAATTAGTTGTGTGTATTGAACGTTATTATTGATTTGACTGTCTCGCGCTCCACGCGCCGCGCTCAATTTCAGCTGCCTCTTGAAGAGGCATGAAAAAAATCTCATTCATTACCTAATTATTGTACAAAAAAAATGTGAAGACTTTTTTTGCAATGAATGGTCTTTCTTAAATTTTATAAACCCGCTTATTGAATAAGTTATTAACATAAAACATATATTTTTAACAATCATTGTTAAATAAAAAAATCGCACTCTATTTTGAGCTGCGGACTCTCCGGATATCAAAATGAAGATATTCCAACAAAATCTAATAGTTCGGGAATTTGTTCCAAGTTATTTTCTTGGTTAACTCCACTAGTAGATTTAATATGTATAGTCACATATTTCCAAAGATAATTCTTGTATATCAATTTTTTTTAAACTGTTTCGAAATTTTTATTATTACACTGATCACAACTCATCAAGTAAATAATTATTACATCTCCACAACGTTTATTTTCCGTTTAAACAATAAAAACACACATTTAAAACAAAGAAATAAGATACATTTGACCCTCACAAAACCACTTGGTAACGACCAATGACCACCTTCCTTCTTCCTTTTTTTATTTTTGCCTTAACCACTTGTTAACAAAATCCTTATAACCTTTTGTAGGTATGCCACAATTATTACAATTTCAAAGCAATGGGGGACACGTACAAATTAGGTACTTCATTAATAACGGCAAAAATTATTGTTTTGTCACATTCGTTATTAAAAAATGCATAATGCTAATACCGGATATTCTCTACGTATTTCTTATTTTTTTATATTCATGCTAGTCATTATAGTCATCATTTTTTTACGGTTGTTTGTTTAATATAAAAAAACACTATTTACCATATATTCCTAAAGCGTTTGTTTGTAAATTACGAATGATTTCCACTATATAAATGTAATAGAGGTCATTGCATCTTGCCTTTTAAATGAGAGCATTATTTTAATTCGTACTCATTTGGTTTTTTTGCTCACCCATGTCAACGATCCTTCTTTGTATGGTTTGACGAGAAAGTGGCACTGTTTCTTTTTCATCTTTTTTTGTATTTTGGGCTTCGATAATTTACGGTGTTATTTGGTGCAGTATTTGTGGTTACTAAATACACTGGCCGGCACAAAAAGCTTTGTTTTTTAATACATAATAATTGTTATTAAAGTTTTTATTTCCAAAAACATTAAACAAAAGATTTACTAAAGAATATAAAATAAACAACTACGAAAAATGTTCGTGATAGTGTTACAATCGATTCATTTCACATTTTTAAATTAAATCGCGCTACGATGACAATTCACCTTTTATTGAGTCAATCGGTCGAGACCAGATCTAAACGATCAGTGTCTGGATTACCTCTGTCTACAGCAGAACAGGGTCCACATATCGGTGATCATCCTGTGTTGCATCGCGTCCAAGCCGTCCCGCTAGCAGATTGTCCCTAGAAGCGAAATAGCCGTTCAAAATTAAAGCCGCTGTCGTCTTGAACATTGGTCCTTTATAGTCGACCCAAATTTTGAAATTTTACATGTAAAATCTAAATCCTTTAGAAGCTCTTAAGGTAAATAAAAACAAATATCCAGGTAACCTTCTTAACGACCAAATAGATATCAATCACTCTCCTTTATTAAACCTATTTACCTAGAAGATAGCTTAGGAATGTTTGTAGTGAATGAATTTCCAGGTAAACTTTTTCAATTCCTTTGTTAATATTCGTAGAATCCCGTATTTATGTATGCACTGTATACGACACCAGTTTAAGTTGAACATTAGTTTAAATATAATGAAGTTTTAAACAAATTAAATTGTTTTTATTTCATCGTTTGCAAATGTAAACTTTATGAATTTTTTTCACGTTATAAAAAATACTTATGTCATAATTTCTTGTTAATTGGTTTGCAATTAGGTGTACTTTGTAATAGTTCAATACATTTTTGGGTATTCGGTTTAAAATCGTGAAATACGTACAAGAATAAGTATTTGAAAACTTTGTATTCACTTAATCTTTCATTTTTCGTAGTAAAATTATGTAGCCTATTAAAATGTCATTATATGTCTCCTGTATCAACATTTTTTGAAAAAGTACAATTTATTTTGTAAAAAATACTCGTGGATAGTTAAAAAAGAATACGTGGATGACTTCGTTTCGGTTATCTATGTATATTATGCTAGCGTAGCCATTTTACAGGGCACCCTTCGGACCAGGCTAATAATTTGTTGCTAGCTGAGCTTGATTTTGTTGCTAATGACGTTTCCAAGAAAACACAAACTATGCTAGCGTAATATTTAGCTAGCGAGCCACACGCTCTTACTGTAAAAATAACTAATATTGAAAAAAACTAAAAGCACATGAATTTGTTGCTAAAAGATGACACTAACCGATACTGGAAAAAATCATCCCCTACCCCGATTTTCCCACCCCTCACTATTATTTGATATTACGCTAGCGTAGCCACACGCTATAACTATAAAAATAATTAATATTGAAAAAAACTAAATGCGCAGGAATTTGTTGCTAAAAGATGACACTTACCGATACTGGAAAAAATTATCCCTTAACCCGATTTTCTCACTCCTATCCTATATCAAAGCCACCACACAGATTGTATACAGTTAACTAATTGCCATAATAACGTCTTGGTAATTAAGATGTCAAAAAATGGTCAAATTAAACTTTTCCAAACGTTAAAAAAAATTCCCAAAAGTAATAATAATATGCCAGTGGTTACAATGGCTACATAGTTCACCAGAATTTAGAAATATTCTAATTTAACGATTTACCAAAAAAAAAAACCTAAATATGTATATCGCATTGTGGATCATATATTAAAATAAAATAATGTTTTTTTGTGCTGGTCAGTGTATTATTAAATTAAACAAACTTTTTTGTCGAAAACTGTTAAGAAATCGGTTAATTATAAAATTGTCGGACCATGTTCAAATGTAAATAAATGCAATCTAGTTGCATCCTATTTAGTTTTATATAAAGAAGGGAAAGTTTATATTATACTTTTAAGATACATTTCAAGGTGGCAGTGTTTTTTTACGTTTTCAACTGAAATAATTCACCCAGTCTCGTTTGGGTAAAAATAAAAGATTCATTTTGTTAAATTCAATCTTACGCAATGATTATTTATTAAGTTTATACAACGTAGCATTACAAATACCTACGTACGTTAACAAATATAAAATGTAACACCATTAAACAACGTTTGTATTTTTTAATTCTTCCGTTGAGAGTGTCAATAAAAGTAAAAATGATAAATGTATACACGAAACAAGGTAAAAACTTTCGGTGGCCTCTATTGGTATTAACATATTATAATTTATTTATAAGTAAACTGGATATGCACAATGGGCCAATTGTGGCCTAAGTGCTGTGGGGTCTACCCACCCTTCCAACTTTTACAGATAAGTAAACTGGATTTACCATATGTCCAAAAGCTTGGATATTGGAATATTTCATCTTTTTTTGATTTTTATATAAAAAAATTTCTGAATAATTAAACATAATTTTGCTACAACTCCCACCAATACTAAATAAATCTCAAAACCTGATAAACAATAGCAAAAAAATGATTTATTCTTTTTGAGTGAAAAATTTACAATGTACCACTTAAATTTAAAATTAAATTAGTATAGAAAACATATTTTTTTATACATTTAATAATCAGTATTTCCTCCATTGGCCTGTATGCATGACTGTAGGCGATTTGGCATGCTGTCGATTAAATGGTCGAGCTGGGCTTGCGGAATTCTCTCCCATTCTTCACGAGCAGCATCTTTTAGTTCTCGCAGTGTAATAGGGGGATTGTTTCGCTTCTTAATGCGTGTTTTGAGAATGTCCCAGGCATGTTCAATGACGTTCATGTCAGGGGAATTCGAGAGCCACCATATTGTGGTTATTCCTTCATCTTCCAGAAAATTTTGTACTGCTGCTGTTCGATGCGGAGGTGCGTTGTCATGCATAAACACAAATCTATCACCTACTGCCCCTCGGAATAGACGCACGAAAGGTTTTAAAACCTCCTCTGTGTATACAGCACCAGTGACTCTTCTCTCCAGAACCAGTAGAGGCGTCAGTGTGCTACTCATAATACTACCCCAAACCATAATACTACCCCAAACCATAATACTCCAATGGGACACACGGTTGGGCTGTTTCTAGTCGGGTTTGTCGTCCTAAGGCCCTCCGAACTAGTGTTCTTCGCGAATCAGAAATCAAGCCAATTTTTGATTCATCAGAGAACATCACGTTATTGCAGTTAGGACCATGATGTACCATTTCTCGAGCCCATTGCAACTTTACAATTTTGTGTTGATAGGTTAGTTTGGGAACACGTAAGGGTCTTCTACGATACAAATTTACTGCATTTAGTCTGCGTTTTATTGTTTGCCGTGAAATATTCAGTCCTTCAAGCCTAAAAATATGTCTGGATATACCACTTGTAGATTCCAGACGATTTCTTCGAGCTATCAATGTTATCTGCCGGTCTTGTGCTGCCACTTCTGGGGCGATCCTTCACGTCATTTGTGTCTTGGATTTTTTTATGAATTTTCGATACAGCACTCTGAGTGACGCCAATAATATTGGCGATATCACTTTGAATAAAGCCCTGTTGTAACAATGCAATTACCCTAGATCTGTCGAAATGAGATATCATGTTTCTAGGCATTTTTAAATGGCTCGAATGAAATTTAAACAAGAACTGAAATAATGTGTAAATAGCAAAATCAGTTTAATGTGATCAAATTGCTACAAAAACGAGTCATTTTTTTGATCATTTTCATTTAAAAACGCTCTAGAATAAATATCATCAACAGTTTTTAAACCACCATAGGCGTAGATATATTATTTATACGTATTCCAAACTTTTGGACATATGTGTATATTCCTTATTAGTTTGTCCTTTTCAAGTTACTTAGCTGTTTTTCTATACACCATGTGGAAAAAGTTTAGCAATAGTATATTATATACCGCGGGACTGAAGTAGTACATTTAATCCTGAAGGTAAAGTTTATGGCCCGACCGCAGGGAGGGCCATAATTTACCTGAAGGATTAAATGTACTTCAGTCGCAAGGTATATACGATACTTTTCGTACTTCCGGTATGATTTTATTAATTATTTCAATAATTTCAATCAGTTTTTTCTCTCTTCAACTCATTTAATAAACTGTCTTTAAAATAAGTTACCATAGTAACATTGCGTTGTGACAGTTATAATTTAGAAACATTGTCATTACTAGTGTCATTGTAAATTTGAATATTAACGTTAATTACCATTCTAATTAATTATATTTTTCAATAAAATATCCCTTAAATTCGTTTGTTTGTGATTTAATCGTTCCGGGAGTTTCGTCAATATTTAATCCCGGAGGGATTAAATGTGACACTTTAGTACCTGTCACAAGGGAGTGAAGTTGTCACTTTAGGCCCGGAAGTACGAAAAAGCATTTAATTATCAGTAGAATGGACTAGTTCATGGGTATGAATTAACAAGTGAAATCATATCAGAAAGATTAAGAATAACATATATTTTTCTATGATAACGATATTTATCTCAAAAAGTTATAAATATCTTCGAAAATTAGATTTAAAAATTTTATTATATTTAAATAAACCTCTGTAAGTCGACCAATGGCAGAAGCCCTTGTTGTTAGATTGAAAGTACGTTCTGTTGACAAATCCTTCTTGACTATCCAAGTTGATTAATACAAAATGAAAGTCGACTAGAGGTATTTACGGAAACCTGAAACAAGTAACGGGTTGTTAATCGTTTCTAGAGGTATCCGAAAGCATTTTATTACTCGTTTTAGAAACAATTTCTGATCTGTCGTTATATAGCGAAGTGCAACAAATATTCCACTTCTTCCGTTTTGTTATGTGGCAGGTTATGTATATAACAAAATTCGAATTTTTCTTGATGGTAATCACACAATCGTGTGGGCAGAAGAGAAAATAAAATATCAGGTCGCAGGTATCAGAAGCCAAACAATGGAAAAATGCTCATCACATGATAGTTCTTAGCAGCTTCGAAGAAAAACGAAGGACCACCTGCATTGCGCTGCAGGAGCTTGTTTCCCGTACCACAGGCAGAGGGATAACCTATACATAAATATACATGAAAGTAAATAAAAGTCAAATGTTACAATAGATTCTTTACTTTAGTATGTAAGAAAAGAGATTATTTACAGGAGAAAAAATAAGAGTTAAAAATCCAGAGGTTGGATAAAAAACAGTCTGCTAGTTATCAGGAAACATGTTGCTAGTTATGAGTAAATACTCATCTAAATATATACACGCTGCTAGTTAAGAAAACACGCAGTTACTTATGCAACATCAAAGTACAAAACAACGTTTCACTATTAAGATCATCGTCAGGATGAATATAGTCAATAGCAGGTTGGAAAGTCTGAAAATTATACACTAGTCTATACAAATTTACAATATTTACAGTCAAAGCCAAACCCGCACCTAGCTTTAATCAATCACGTAATAGTTTCACTATACTTATTAATTATTAGTAATTATAAGCGGTACAATCCCCATTTTATAGAGGAAAAACACTACATTTTGCAGAGCACTAGGAACAGACGTCCCTTCTATGACATTGTCAGTGAACAAGTAAGTGTTTAGCGGTAAAGCGAACTAGACCAGCAAGTGTTTAACGTTTGCACTCAAATATTATACCAGGGGCGGACCGACTATTGTACGAATTTAATGAGAAATTCGTACAACAATAACCCAAGTTACCCTACCGCTCTAGTGGGGTTAAATAGAATTAACTCGTTCCATAACCTATTCAACTTTTCGAAAGAAGTTAGTTCCATCGGATCAACGAACGCAAAATTATAAAAGTCGGTTGTAGATCACTAACCCAATCAAGTTTCCGTAAACACGGTATAAGAATTTGACAATTGACATCAATATCCGCAACGATTTATATTATTTTATAGTAGAAAGTGTGCTTCTGTTTGATTGCCTTTAAAAAGACATCTTTAAAATGGATCCAGGTTTCGACAAATATTCCTCAAGTGGATGGACATGGTGTATACTCGAACTCCCCTAAGCAGAAGAAGAATATGCGATCCGGTACTAAGTCCAGTTCGGAATCTGGGGTAACGCAATTTGTGTATGTGTTGTTACAATACATGTTTTCCAAATAATTCAACATGCATGGGGAACATTTAATTTTCATTATACATACATTTTACATTATATTTTCTATTTTGAAAGCATCATCACTGCAGTTTAAAATATATATTTCTAAATTTCTTTGACTACCTGTTTTAATAAGGTGCACCCGATTAGGAGAACATTATTTGAAAGAGTACGTTTTGGCAGTACTTTGCGTTTCACTTTAACGAGTGTTAAAGAAAAAAGATATCTAGTCTACTTATAAAGTTTTCCCTCGTGACAACAGCGCAAAATTTCTTTGTTTGCCATTGGCCCTAGCCTACCACAGTCTACCACAAGAATTCAAATTTCAATATTTTTTTCATTTTTATTTGAAATCGTAGAGTGGCGTTATTAGTTGAAAATACTTAGTTCAGACCCAATATATCTTGTGACATTTTCATTGAAATTCATGAAACGAGCCCATTAAATTCAAAGTTCAGTAATACACATATCGTACCCTCTCGTGGTCAAACTTCTAATTAGAACGAGTTTGTAACGAAACCACAGTCTGAAAATTAAGTAATATTTAATAAGTACGTAGCACGTTTCTCAAGTATCTCGCTCACCCGTCTTCCTTTCTAAAATCGCGTAAACTTTCAAAAGGGAGACAAAAAAGTGTTGAATAATTGCATACTGTGACGATACAAAAACTGCAGTGTTGCACGAACCTATTATTAATATACTACATGGTTTTACTATACTTGTATTATAAAGGAAAACTAGGAGGAGTAATTTGAATTTAAGTTGGCAATTCTGTAGAGAAATTGTAACAATGCACTGAAGTTTATTATTGTTGTTCGTGATTAAATAGTCTGATTCCCAACGGTCATTATAAATTCGATGTTCGTTCGTTATTTTTATTTTCTGCGAAGACATATTTCACCGAGTATTTCATTTAAAAAAGTTTTAGAGTTGGTGCGTACCACACACTAGAACAATTATTAACTAAGTCTGCCCTCTGTCTAGTGATGGGGAATTCGAATACTAAGAATCGGAAAGTATTCGATTCTTAACAGTACTCGGTGTATTCGATTCTTTTATCCAAGTATTCGAATACCGGCTGTTCTCGGATCTCGGCATGGCTGATCGCATAAACTCGAAAATAACAGCATTGTCAGCAGATTCCGATTGAGGACTCGGATTGATTGCTCGGCTCGGTTGAATTGAGAACTCATATCGCATGCCCATGCATTTAGTTCTAAGGTAGGTTCGTGGGATTCACAAATTCGTGAACAAATGTTAGGCGAAACCGTTAATCTCCAAAAAAATTGGAAATGAATATATTTTTGAATAGTTTCAGTAAATAGGCCTATATTTTTTAAAGAATTTTTTTTTTATTAGAATCTTTATTATTTTTACATATATACCATCTGTTTAATATTTTCAATTTTATTTATTTTCGTTTTATTTTTTAAAGAATTTATTTTTGTTGTTTTATTAGAATTTTACATTTATCGAAACATGTACACTATCCTGTTAAATATTTTATATTTTCTTTAAAAACATTTTAAGAGAAACCCTGAACTTTTATTTCAAATTAAAATACACGACCAATTTTGTTTATTATGATTTCTTCAAAATATTTATATTACATTCAAGTGTTCTTGTCTAACAAAGAAACAAAAATCTTAAGCTGCTACCTTAGAGAAAACAGAGATTAACAAATAACCACATGTGAAAAGTTCGCACAGGCACCGGTATCCGTTGATGCGTTGGTGTATCGGTATTCGTGTTCGTTCGTATTCGTCTCATCCATATACAATCTTTGTTCTCGAGAACTCAGTACTCGGATAAGTATTCGATTCCTAAAATGATTCGAATACCATGTATCCGATTCTTAAAAGTATTCGATTCTGCCCATCACTACCTCTGTCCGTCCCGCTTAGCTCAACCTTCTTATATACGTGCGCGCGGCTTCTCGAATATTCTTCGAGTAAGATCGGTCCGATTTCCAGTAACAACGCTGCGACTTTCTATCCATCGCCAGAGGCGTCATAGATTATTTAATTTGTATATTATCGTTAATGTAAGAATTGTGCATATTTCGAATTTGAAAGCACAAAATAACGTCGCGAGCCGCATGCCGGACAGCCCTGATATAGATTATTATTATTATATTATATATGCTACGCATTTTTATTGTGAAAAAAATAAGCCATTGACAAATTGGACAGAAAAAATTACGCAATGGCTTTTATTATTATAATTTTTTATTAATTATAATTAAATGTTGTAGGACCGTTCAACTGAGTAAATAAAATCAATTTTATTTATATTTAAACGGATACAATGTATATATGAATATATAAATAAATTTTGCAGAAAAAAAAAACAAATAAGACATTGATTCACAATGAAAATATACAATTTAAAAACTAATAAAATAAAAAAAAATTATTAAACTTAAAGGTGGGATTTTGTGTCATCTTGTTCATAGAAGAGAACATATGCTTCTCCACTGACTAAATATTTCCACGATATTAATAGCACTCTTGAATCGTTATATTCGTGCCACTGTCCCGTGTAGGGATGTCGGCAAAATGCTGTGTAGTGACCATTATAAGTGGTTCCACAGTGATTAGATATAGCGTAGAGGTTGTACATACAAGGTGCCACATTATCAGCCGCGTAATGGTTCATATCAAGCCCTTCTATTGGAAAATCTATTGAATCATTAAGTTTTGCACTAAAACTTTCTGTTTGCGAAAAGCGCGTCAGGTGAATAACCAGTATTTTTGGAAGTTTATGAATTTAGAATGATTTAATGCATCGTCTTCGTTCCTTACATTTCGAACAAGCTGGTTTCTCATCACCGTCGAGTGTTTCTTCTCTTGTAAACGAATCTAAACATTGTGAAAGTCGTAATTGACCTGTTCTTTGTGGTATCGGAAGAGATAAATCCCAAAAAGGATCGTAGGTAACTGAACAGTGACCACAGTGTGTGCACTTGATTGTTGATTTTAATTGACCGACAAAGTTATCCATAATCTTGGAGTTGTCCATTCTCGCATATCTTAACCAAAATTCTTGTGCTTTCTCGATATCACTAAATTTGTCATCAATTTCTGTTAATATGGGCTTTGGTTTTGCATATACCTTGTTGACATCTTCGTGAAGTCCTGCTAATAGGTAACGAAGAAACTCATGTACATCATGTTGAGTGTATCCCATGAACCTTGAAGTAAATCGCTGAATCTTACTTTTCAATGATACTGTATTAACCACTCTGTCTGAACAGTCTACAGACCAAAGTTCTTGAATAACTTCAGCAAATGCTTTAATTAGTGTTCCTTTCATGCTAGATATGTTTATGTTAATATCTCTTATGTATGCGTCTTTCTTTAGATATTCTAATAGCCACCTTGTATTTGATAGGCATTTGATAATACTATTCATGAAACATGTGTTACCAATATTTTTGAGGCCTTTGAGACCCAAAGAATCTTGGGGAATACCCTTTAGGGATCTGAATGTGGAAATATTGTTAAAAGCTCTTTCGCAACTACTATCTTTGTACGAATAATCTCGGATTCTATGATTGTCTTTCTCACTTGATCGGCGTGATAAGGAATTTGAATTGATGATGTTTGCTACTGAATTGGATGTAGATATTACGGATTTGAAAACTGTTTTGGTTAGAGATAATCTATTGCGTATAGGAATCGCATCATTCTCTAGCATAGTCATCTTCTTCAGTATTCCTATGAATGGGACATCATCTGGCTGGTGGTTATCTGTATTTTTTAGTACACTAAGGCCCAAAAGCTTGTTGGGGGCATAATTTATTAAATTGTCAATGCATGTATTATGAGAAGGCACACATTCTGAAGAAGAGAATGAAGATGTTAAATAAGAATTTCGGAAAAAGGAAAGATCACATGTTTTAGGGTCTGTAATGTGAGAAAGTTTGAAAGTTGTAGAAGAATTACGTTTCTTATGATTAGGTTTCATAAAAAAGTTCTTCTAGAGGCTTAGAACGGGGAAACGTACCGAGAAAAGATGAAGCGTTTCCTCTTTGAATTGCAATACTTATTTGTTGTATAAAGAACAAAGTTGCTCTTGAATCATTGGTTTCTATTGATATTTTTTTACCGATTTCTTTAATGAATTTTAAAGCTTCATGACCGAAAACACCAGAGGTTTCAATTGCTACAGGAATAAAACTGTAAATGTTCTCCAAATTTTTGTATTTATTGATTTTAAAAGTTTCGCCTTGTAAAGCTGCAGCGCCTGCGGAAGTAGATGTGGATCGGACATGGGACGGAGCCCAAGTGTCAGTGCAAGTGAAATCCCATATAACTGGTCTGCCGCGTTGCCATGGAATGAGGGTCATACCATCTGGACGTTTACCGTCGTCGCGGCAAGTACCTAACGGTTCCAACGAACAGGGAATCTTTGCAGATGCCATGCCTCGTTTGATTAGGTCATTTACTGCAGAATGACGTGAAAAACGGCCGGCACTTAATTTGCAGCTTAGGCCGTGTCTACCATATTCATCAACATCAGCTCCGCAACGACAGCGATGTTTTACACAAATTTGACAACCTAAACGGAGACCAATAGAAATACGGAAACTTTCGTCATCTAAAAGCGTACCTAATGGGGCCGACGGTAAAGCGTTCAACCATGCTCCTGATTCCTTTGAAAATGCTGCATTCAAACGAGCCTTGTCTGGTAAATTGATAGCTTTCTGAAGCAGATTTTCTTTTTCAATGTTCAATAAAGGAATATCCCAGGATTTTTGAAAGGATTTATAATCACCGGGTACAACTTTGTTAGACTTTAATGACCAAATATTTTCTGCCTCCATTAATAAAGGGTCTTGTGTGTGGAAAAATATAGGCAGAATGGAATTAATGAAATTTTTTGAACTATTTAATGATGACAAAAAAGAAGGAAGAGCTACTGAAACGATTGAGCGAATTCCTAAACCACCATATGAAACAGGTAGTGAAGCTTGTTTCCACGGAAGGTCCTCTAATTTAATGTTAATTAATGACTCTAATGAATGACGAATGGCATTGTCAAAATTGATTAGGATATCATTATGTAGTCATTCTGAATCATATTTCTCCGTGCTCTTATCGGTCGTCCTGTTTCTCGTCACGCTGTACTCCATTTGAGTTATTATTTTGTTATGTCTAAATTATCTTTCCTTAATGTAAGTCCCAACCAATTCCATCTTGTCTTTTTTATTTTTGTTGTAATTAATTAATTTAGTTTCTCTCCAATCTCCTTTATTTGTAATAGTATTGGGACAGAATAGAATAACTTCAAAAATTTCTGTAGACATATGTTTACTAAATCTTGGATTTGTTTGCGTGATTTAAATTTATATATTTCCATAAATTTATTTTCTAAATGATCACAACCAAAACCAGATAGGTATTTTAGAAATTGGTTCAAAAATAAACATAGTATGTATTTAGAAGGCACATACAAACTCCCACATTAGAAGCATTAAATTGCAATAACCATTATTTTGAAATTAAATTCCTCTTAGCTAAAATGTTCCATTAGCTTTCTTCAATATAATGGGGATAAACAGCAAACAAATTTAATTGGAATAAAAAAATTGTTGCTGGTTATACAGTAGCGCGACCATATTAGATAAATATGAAATAAAATTACAATTCTCATTTTTCCCAATAAGAAAAACAGGAATATGTTTGTTTACGCTGTAGAAAAAGAGAATTTGTATATTCCAGGTATAGAAATGCCGTTACCGCCTATTATGGGAGTGGGGAGTTGATTTTATTGTTCCAATCTTTTTCCTCACTCACATCCACTCCTGGGAAATAAATTCAAGATGCCTAGAAGATTTGTCACTTATTTCGCACAGTGGTTGGTTGTTTAATAAGTTTGCTAATTCATCATTGTATCAGTTGATTCCATCTCCATACGCGTAGGAAACAATTTCAGGTTGCGCTGTGGAAAAATTGGAACAACGAGTGAAATAACTGCTTCTGCTCTTCTAATTTTGTTTGACGCGAAAATTTCGGAAAATCAAATTAATGGGGAAATATGCGGGGAATGTTTTCCTAATAGGGTAAATTTTAGTGTCAATATGCGCGCAAGTTGGTTTTTTGATGTTGTATGGTGCCACTGGCCATTTATCATTGACCAATCACCATTTAAAACAGCCGAGATCTAAAACTTATGAATTGGAATGAAGCTGTTTTTATTCAGTGATCTTTGGTTTATTTTATTTTTAATTTTAAATAGTATCGGTGGTCTATAGACCATAGGTCTATGCATGATCTTTTCTATGATCTATGTCAGGGCTGTCCTACATGCGGCCCGCGACGTTATTTTTTGTGGCCTGCGGAGCGGGTCTCTAAATGTATAAATTGCTCTCAAATTCGAAATATGCACAATTCTTACATTAACTAATCTTCTTCGAGTGCCTTCTCCTATCGAAGATCGGCAATAATTTTGGCAAATTCTTCTCTGTCTTGGGCCCTTTTTAGCAAAGTGTTTGAACCCAGGCCTGTCCAATCTCATATGTTCTTAAGCCAGGAGCATTGCCTTCGTCCTGGTCCACGTCTACCTTCGATCTTACCCTCTATCATGAGCTGTAAAAATTCATATCTATTGTGTCTCATTACATGACCGAGATATGCAGTTTTCCGCTTTTTTTATGATTTCGATGAGCTCACGTTCTCTGCCCATTCGATTCAAAACTTCCAAATTGGTGGTGTGAGCAGTCCAAGGTACTCGCCGATACACCCACATTTCGAATGCCTCGAGTCTGCATAGGCACGCTTCAACCCCATACAGAAATGTGGAATATATGTAGCACTTCACAAAATTGTATCTAATTTTTATATCAAGTGACCTATCGCTTAACAGGCTTCGCATTTTTAAGAAGTTTGCCTGAGCCATTTCAATCCGAGCTCTAATTTCCAAATCAGGATTCAGATCTTCGCCGATCCAGCTGCCCAGGTATTTAAATTTAGAGACCTTGGTTATATGTGTCCCGTATACGTTTACATGTACTGGTTGATTTGGATTCCGGTTTTCCGCCAATATCTTTGTTTGTGCGTTGTTGATTTTTATGCCTAATAGATCTCCTTCTGCTGATCTTGTTAAGTAGCAGCTGCAAGCCCTCAGGACGGTCCGCAATTATAACTGTGTCGTCGGCATATCTTAGATTATTTATCAGGATCCCGTTCACTTTTATGTCATCCTCTGAGCCTTCAAATTCGTTTTGAAATACAATTTAAAATCTCGTTAAAAAGCATAGGGCTCAGCACACATCCCTGTCTGACTCCACGTTTAATTGATACATTTTTTGTTTGGGTGTTTTCAACCTGCACTGTCGCTACCTGGTGTTCATAGAGGTACTGAATGATTTTTAGATCTTGGGAATCTCAACCTTTACTTTCTAGTATGTTCAGCAGCGTGCCATGTTTGACACAATCAAATGCTTTAGCATAGTCTATGAAACATAGATATACTTTTTTTCGCTGATCTCGACACTTCTGTAGCAATACCGATAGCCCAAACAAAGCCTCTCTAGGTCCCAATCCCTCTCTGAAGCCCATCTGCAGTGCACTCAGATCCTGCTCGCATTTCCAATGTACTCTATTATGTAGTACCTTTAGAAACAACTTTAATATTTGACTCATTAAGCTAATTAATCGAAACTCACCGCATCTTTTTGCACCTGGTTTTTTAGGAATAGGGATAAATGTAGATTTTAGCCAGTCTTGAGGAATGTATCCATTGTTATAGATGGTATTGAATTGTTTCGTGCGGATTTTAAAGTTTTCTTCATTTATAAGTTTCAGGAGTTCTGGACAAATGTTGTCTGGTCCAGGTGCTTTACCGTTTTTTATTCCATTCAAAGCCTTCACTATTTATGCAGTCATTATATTTGGTCCCATTTCTGTTTGACGTTGGTTACGAAAGGGGGGACCTTTGTCGTCGAAAAGATCATAAATATAATTTGTCCACACTTCTTGCAGTTCTTGTGTGTCTTAAGACTGTCTTGTTGTCTTCATTTACTATTTTTGTATATGCTGGGGATTTACGGTTTCCTGTAATTTCCTTAACTCTTTTGTAGATGTTAAATAGATCATGTTTTTGGTACATCTCTCCTATTTCTTTACTTCCTTCTATCATCCATGCTTCTTTAGCATTTCTAATTTTAGTCATGACAAGTGATTGAGTTTCTTTATATTTTCCTTTTTGCGTGTTTTTGAGTTTCCGCCGTTGGTCCATTAAATCTAATATCTCTTTAGTCATCCATTCTTTATGCCGTTTCCTGGTCTTTACAGTTGTTATATATTCTTGCGTGTCTAAAATGGCATTTTTAAGCTGACTTCAGGTGTGCTCTATTTTTTCCTCAATTGTATATTCAGGCTCTATGATTTTTTGGGCTTTGCTCAGTTGTTTGTTGAGTTTATCAGATATGATTTGCTTCTTTGCCTCGTCTTTTAGGGCTGTCGTGTTGGGTTTTCTTATGACTTTCAATCGGATTTGCATTTGAGCTACTACGGGATTGTGATCTGACTCCACATCTGCACCAGGGTAAGTTTTCACACTGCGGATGCTATTTCTGTATCATTTTGGTGCTAGGATATAGTCAATTTGGTTTCTAATTGGATGGTCTGGTGTGTCTTGGAGAGATCTCCATGTATAGAGGCGTCTTGGGGGTAGTTTGAACCACGTGTTGGAAATGAACATTTCCCTCTTGGCAGAATTGAACTAATGTATCGCCTTTTTCGTTTCTTATTCCTAGTCCATGCTCCCCGACAGTGTCATCGCATCTTCCCTTGCCTACTTTTGCGTTAAAGTCTCCTAGGATGAGGGCGGTTTCATCCTTTCTGGTTTGGGACAGCAGTTGTTTTATTTCCGCGTAGAAAGATGTATTCTCTGATTCTGGTTTATCAGCTGTTGGAGCATATGCTTGAATGTTATTTAAATTTTTCGGTGTTGCCTTGCGTTGTATCATCATTGCACTGTCAGAAAGTGGTACGAAATTAAGGACCGAGCAAGCCGTTCCAGGATCCAGCATATTCGCGACGCCATTATAGTGTTTGGGATCATCGTTCCCAGAATAGTAAAATGTGTAATTGTTCACTTGAACTTTCCCGCTGTTGCGCCATCTTGTTTCACTTATTCCCATGATATTTATTTCCAACCTGCACATTTCTTGATGTATGCTGTGCATTCTCGGCACGAACATGCTTTTCACATTCCATGTGCCTATTTTCATTGGCTTTCTACAATTAATTTGAGTTATTTTTGTGTTTGTCCTCGTGTGGAATCTTAGCACCCCTTAACCATTTAAGGTCTGCCACGGACTAGGGGTTGCTTTGTTCCTTACTGCTATAATTGTTTTTCTTGAGAAAAATATAGTGCGGTAGTTTCTCCTTGCTTTCCGCACCGATGTACAAACGCCATTCTGTGGATTCCACTCCGCCGTATGCTGTCTGGTTCATGGCAGTAAAAATTTCTTAAACTATCGTCCATACTCAGTTTTGTGCAGCCAGCTTCCGATACACAATTTTTCACCATATCTGGTTACCCTTACCTAGTTTGGCCTGCAGGTCTATGCAGTTACCGGGGTGTGGCACGTGGAGCCATAAGTGAGAGCTGACTGCCCTGTGAGGACCGTTTGTCCGAACCTTCCTCCAGTCTATGACTCTTGGAGCGACCAATTCAAACATAAGCTACTAACTCTACAACGCAGCTCATACACCCCAATATACAAATTAAATATTCTGTGACGCCCCTGGCGACGGATAGAAGGTCGTTGTTACTGGAAATCGGACCGATCTTACTCGAAGAATATTCGAGAAGCCGCACGCACGTATATAAGAAGGTTGAGTTTAGCGGGACGGGCAAAGGGGCTCTAGTGTGGGGTACGCACCAATTCTAAAACCTTTTTAAGTGAAATACTCGGTGAAATATGTCTTCGCAGAAAAGAAAAATAACGAACGACCATCGAGTTTATAATGACCGTTGGGAATCAGACTAGACAATAATAGTAAAGTTCAGTGTTTATATGCAAGTACTATCAGTTCCCAAAGAATATAATATGAAACGACATTACACTACGTTACACGAGAAAACGTTTCAGCAATCTATAGGGGAGTCAAGGAAGGCTATCATTACGGATTATAAGAAAAAACGAAAACAACAAACACCGTTTTTTAAAAAATCTGACGCCGATACCACGTACAGTATTGCCGCATCTTATGAAGTAGCGCTGGAAATTGTCAAAGCGAAGAAACCCTTTAGTGATGGAATGGTTATTAAAAATTGTGCAATCACAATGGCAAAACAATTCAATGAATCAAACAGTCTCAGTGTCGCATCAAACAATTGCAAGATGGGTGGAGCATATTAATCAATATGTGTCCAAAAAACTGCATGACACGGTTGAAAAATGTAGATACTTTTCGCTATGCCTGGATGAAAACACTGATCTGTCCGACATTAGCCAGCTTGTAATTTTTATTCGAACTTCTCAAAACGACTTCAGTGTAGCTGAAGAGATGCTTGATCTTATTCTTCTCCATGGTACAACCAAGGGGATTCTATAAATGTTCCTGTATTGTCACTGATGGAGCCAAAGCTATGGTAGGAACTGAAATTGTATTTGCAGGACTGTATTGTTCACCAAGAGGCCCTGTGTGGAAAATCCTTACGTCAAATGAATGTCATGAAAGTGGTTGTTAAAATAACCAATATGATTCGAGGGGGCAATCATGCTTTGACTCACAGAAAGTTTCGTGATTTTTTAGCCGAAGTAGATGCTACTTATGGTGATTTGTTATTTTACACCGATATTCGTTGGATAAGCGCCGGAAACTGTTTGCAACAATTCTTCGCTTTACGCAAGGAGATACCTATTTTTCTTAAAGATGAAGTTAAATTTAACACTACGGAACTGGAAAATCAAATGGTAGATGCACACTTTTTAGCAAACTTGACATCTCACCGTAAGGAACTGAATTTGAAGCTACAAGAAAAACAGCAGAATATTGCGAACTTAGTGGGATACATAAATGGATTTAAGTGGAAAATTATGCTTTTCATATCTTTATTAGAAAAAATGATTTTTCAGTTGCAAAGAGTATTTTGAAGAAATGAAAGATTTGGAGGAAGTTTCAAATTTACCTCACATAAAATACATTGACACAATTGCAGTTGAATTCGAAAATCGATTTAGCGACTTTAAAAAAATTGAAAAAGAGATGTCAGTTTTTACTCAGCCCCTCACATATTCAGTTGAAAATGTAAGCAGAGCTGACATTTAACTGAAATTGTGTGATTTGCAATCAGATTCTTTATACCAAGGAAGACCTGAAACTGGATTGGACTTTTTCAAGTTACTCCAAGAAGAATTATACCCCATTTTGCGAAACTTAGAACTTACACTGGGCTCAATGTTTGGAAGCACGTCTTTGCGAAAGCAGCTTTTCCAACATGAAATTTATAAAATCATAATATAGATGTTCCCTCTCTGATAAGTCACTCACTCAGTTGCTTCGTTTATCAACAACAAATTAAACTTCCCACTAATTTTTTTGTAACTTGATATTCTCTGAATAAATTAAAGTAATAATACAAACGCGTTTTTTCTATTAAAACTCACTGATAAAGTTGCATACGAAGTATTTTATAAAGCAGTTCTCCAAACCGCATATTTTTTTTAAAGCAGCCCTTGAGACACTTGCTTCTGATTATAGTTTAAATGTTTGCCGTTATTATTATTTGTTCTATATTGTTAGGGAAAAAATGTGAAAATAAATAAATTTGTGGAGAAAAAAATTACAGTTTAGGGGAATTTTATAAAACGTATCTAGAAATCCTGTTTTAAACTGTGACTCAACTATTCACTATTAAACAGTCACTCAAACCGTAAGCATCGTTTTATTCTTTATTCGTCGATCTGAAAGATCTGGTCCTTCGAGATACTCATTTATATCGCAAGAAATGCAACCACTATCTTTGTAAATCCCCCATTCTCATGTGCTTGATTCAATTTTTTATTTCTGTTTTCATTTCTCGTAATTTTATAATGCCATTCACCTTTTCACTTGTCCTCATTGTTGTTTTATTTATTTTTTTACTCTTTTCGAAAATGTCCTTTTTCTCTTCTTGTCCATCCTTCTATAAATGTTACGAAAAGAGCTCCACGACTCCTATCAGTCTTTTTACTTCTTTTTTGACTAAATTCCTTTCTCAATTATATGCACTTCTAGGATTTTGTAATTTTACTATTATTTAATTTTTCTGGTAGTTACAGAGTTTTACCAAAATTTATTTTATAATTACTATAAATCGCAAAATTTTTGTTTTCATTTATATGCTATGTGCTAATCTTTTTAAACAAATTTATCGAGCTATTTTTGAACACTTTCTTCGCTGACGATTGTCCTGATGTCCACTATTTTTGAGCGACGTTTCTCTCATTATTCCTGAAAACCAATTTTAGACGTAGTTTAATGAGGTCACTTATATTAAGAATTTCATACAGGAAGAGCTTTAATTGAACATCGTACCAACACTAACAAACACGCAGTTTTTTTTACGGAAATTACTCCTTATCGACAATATCTTTTGTGCTATGGCGTCCTAGATTTTATCCAACATTTTCAACAATTTTACATGCGATGTTTCGTGTACCGAAGTGTAAATAATTTCTCTCCCTCTCTCTTTTTTTTCTCGTCGTATTTTATAAATTCAAATAACCATTAAAATTGAAAATTTTGATTTTTTTATGGAACGTATGGTAAGTAGGTCGTTTCGTTTGGCGAATATTGACTACTACACGCGATATACTATATATTGTCAACACGGTAGAACGGTGTCCCAAATTTTATGTAAACGAACGAACGTGCTAAGGCCAATAACCTATAGAGAAGTAGTGTTAGTTTTTGTTTCAACAAAATTTATCGAAAGTTCACGTAAATTAAGTAGGGTAGAATTATTAACTAACAAAAATTATTATAGTTTAGCTAATAGTAACAATATTTGTATTTATTGTGACAAAAAATCAGTGAATACATTAAAATATGATCGAATTTGTTTATAAACTTTTTAAACGAGTGTGGCAGAATAAGAGCTTATGCAATGTGAATGTAGGCCCTTGACTTCCTTCTTTTCTAATATCTGTGTCTAGTATTTCCTGTTTGTAGCACCATTTATCTCCTTTAAATCGTTTAGCACTTCTTCCCATTTTTCTGGGTCTTCCTCGATACTTATTAATGCTTTCTGCAAAGAACCTAAAATCTGTGTGTCCCAGCTTTGTGCTCGGAGTTCTAGTTACTTTTGGTCTTCGATACATAAGCTCATTATCTTCTTATTTGTGCGTCTTCTGCTGCATTAACTCCTCCAAATATCTTTCTTAGCATTTTCCTTTACCAAATTCCCAGCTTTCTCTTGTTCTGCTGTGTTATAACCCATGTTTCACATGCGTACAGTGTTACTCAGGGTACAGTGTCATACAGAGTTAAAGTTGGACTGGAAATTTTAGTGAAAATTTACCCTACAAAAATGTGTAACCACTACGTTTATGAATTGGAAAGACTAAAATTGGTAAAAATCGAAAGAGAGGCGTTAGTACTATGTATTACAAAAAATAAGGCATTTTTTCACCTATATTACAAACAGAGTAAAAAAACATTAAAGTTGAAATTCTTATAGCAAACGTCTTATTTCTAAGTGTCCTTATGGAATGAAAAAAATAGGTAAGAAAATAAATAGGTACCGCAACCTATGAATCTTAAGATAATTACCTATACGATCTTATCATTTAGTATTAATAACCAACCATACATGGATGAAATTTTTTTGCATTTTTCCTTAAATTAAAAATGACATTTTTTGACATTCAGAACATGTGTCGATATCCATTTTTAAAATATCTTTAACACGCAAAACACAATAAAATATTACATACAATACGCCACAACAACATACTTAATATTTGAAACTATACAGATGCTGTGACAATTACCATTAAGGAGGCAACATAGATTAAAAAATAAAAGGAGGCAATCTACAAATTGAAGACTTTAAAGTTTCGGCTTATTCTTTGATTTGAATACTGTAAAAGTCCAGTCAATATTATAATTTAAAATGCTTATTAGACGATATATTCATTTAACATTATAATTTCAACTAACAATCGTTATAAAATTATTAAATACATCTTCAACATAAGACCAGACAATTAACACTACCTTATATTTCGATTTATTAAGAAGAATTAGGAATATAAATGTCAATTAACTTATTATTTTACTGAACTATAAGTATATTTTGAGATGGGAATTTTTGCGAACAGAGCAGGAGGCCACCAGCGATAAGCAACGCTCACTATTTAGTTGGTAGGCTAGCATCAAAATAGAGTGTAGTGTGTAAGTGGTATTGGTAAAAGTAAACAAAATATTAATACCTTTCAGAGTTTAGCTCCGCAACATAACTTAAAGGGGATATACAATTACATTTCTGCACTATATGTTTTGCGCGTACATAATCTTAGCTTCGTCTAGTACAGCTTAGTTTCATTTCGTTCGCAGTGGCCGTCTGCCTTTATACGCGTCCAATAGTCGGCTCCCAAAGTTGATGAGAAACTGACTTCATAATGTTGAGTCCGTTCTGACATGCCATTCGAAGACTATTTCTATGAAAGTTTTTATCCAATATCATGCCTATTTCTATTCTTGGAAAAATGTATAACTTAGTTTTTTAAAGAGATAATTGTATTCCTGTTAAATTAGACCACTGTTCATTTTTATGTAGCGTGTGTTGTAAATGTTTACGCATCGTTTTTCTATTTTTACCTCTAACAAAAACGATTAAGTGGGGCCTCAAGTTTTAGGAACCTGAAAACAGTTGGCACCCGTGACTTGTAACAAAATTTAGGTCAATTTGTAAACAACAAATCTAAAGAACGCAGTGAAATTAAGTGTTGAAATTTTAACACAATATAACTTGGACCTCTGTCTTGGGGATCAGGTATTTTGGTTAAGTTTTATATTGTTATAAAAAATATATAAGCCATTAAGTGATGGTGTGATTTTGACAGTTTTGACAATTTGTGGTCACCAATTTGAACGCCAAAACCTGATCCCCAAAAGGAAGCCTAGGGAATTCGATTCTGAAAATATGAAATCTCAAATCATTGTATTTTTTGAGATTTGTTTCACGCAAATTTTTGCAAACGAACAACTTTTTACTTTAGTTCAACCGTTCCACCGTCTTGATGGATGGCGCTGTATAGAACTTCAATGACAGATGACGATGGTCAAATCATAGACAAATAATATTATTACTTTCTCTATGGGTCAAATGTTGTTGTTATATGTTTTGGGTCCATAAAAATATCCCAAATTCATAATTTAGTGTGTATTGTATTTGTAAGTGATTATTATAAAATTTGTAGCCAAGATTGCTTAAGGTGAAACGTGAGGAGTCGAGTGGGGCACTGACTGAAGACTGCGTTGCATTTACTATAAGACATAATCTTTGCTATAATAGAAATGATTGGTTTACTAGATCACTGCGTGTTATCGTTTATTGCTGGATTGCCGCACTTCAGCTGTTTTTAAGTTATAGAAGAAAATAAATATTTATTCAAGCCCCAAACTCTATTACAAACCTTGAAAAGATATGTTTAAGTTGACCTACTACCATTACGGTTTCTTTATTAAAATTATACGGAAAACGATTTCATAAGTAATTATAAACAATGTTTCAAGTTTCTCCCTGCATAACAATATTTGTAATACCGTAAGTTTGGCAGTCAATAAATAAGGAGAAGCGCACTTTGCACGTCAATAAACAGTTCGATGTTGGATTTTATAAGATATGAGGATGGTTATCTACTTTTTAGCGTGCCATAGCCTATGGCCCATAGGTAATATTAGTTGAATAAAATTTATAAATGAAGTAGGTAACATTACATTTTAAAAATATTTGAACCGTAAATGTTTTGAAACTTTGTCTAGTCAATAGTCGAAATTACCTTGCAAATTATTTGATTATATAAGCATTTAAAAAAATCAAAGAAAATAAGAACCCAAATTATTATTAAAAGATGACTTATTAATAATGTTAGTTGTTGATATAAAAAAAATTGTAAAACAAAGGACGACTGAAAAATTAATGTTGTCTGCCTACTCTAGAAATGACAATATCGCTTCTAAATAGAATAGGACCCGTTATACTCGCTCTAGTGAGGTGAAAATCAATGGGGTTGAACTGTGAAACACACTGAATAATATCCAATCATGAAATTGATCATTTGCATACACTCCGGAGGCTGTATCGTGCTAACAACCCGGAATTTCTCCAAAAAACGTTGCACTTCAGGTACAATAGCACCCGTTGTACTGGCTCTGGTGAGCTGAAAATCAATAAGGTTCATCTATAAAAAGCTTTGAATAATATCCAATTATGAAATTGGTCATTTGTATACACTCCGGAGGCTGTATCGTGTTAACAAACTGAAATTTCTCCAAAAATGCCATACTTAGTACCATATCACCCGTTCTACTGGCTCTGGTGAGCTGAAAATCAAAACGGTTCATCTCTGAGATGTCCTGAACAATATTCAATCATAAAATTGGTGACTTGTTGCACTTCGGGGGCTGTATCGAGTTATACAGAAATTGTTTTTTTTCTAAAAACCATTTTTTTGTGTTGTTCTTGCTGAAAAACGTAAAAACAACTCAAAAAAATCCAAAATTCCAACTTTTTTTGGATAAACTAATACTTTTCTCGCATATGAGATTAGATCTGTCATTTTATAGATGGAAAAAAGAGAATGAGCCAACTGTTTTTTGGATAAACTAATACTTTTCTCGCATATGAGATTAGATCTGTCATTTTATAGATGGAAAAAAGAGAATGAGCCAACTGTTTTTTTGTACAACACACATGATCAATCTTTGCAAACAAGGGAGAAGCAAACTTGTACATGTTAATTGTATGTTTGCTTTTGTACTGTATATATCGATTTCCCCACAATATATACATTATTATTTGTCATTACAGATCTTTCGCTTTACATTTTTTATTAGTTATTATAATTGCTTTGTAAGTTTTTTTAATCGTTTGCTATTTTAAATTGAATTTCCTCACTGTACCTTACTTTTCTCTTTCTATTAAATGTAAAGCATTGTATAACAAGTAAATATTCCTTTGTATAATTAAGAAATTTAGAAACTTTTTGGTTATATTATTTGTTTTTAGATAAAATTGAATATATTTACACTTGTAGTTGAAAAAAGAGCCTACATGTCAAAAAAGATTTGAAAGCAAAGATCAGAAACTCCGAAACTGATTAGATTGAGACAAAGTTGTGACACGACGTTCTGTGTTTTCAGACTAAATGGCCTATTTTCAATCATGATGTAAATTTGCAACTTTTCCGCAATTCAATTTTTTTTGCATGAAACAAACATAAATTTATAATTATGAAAACATTTTATTATGTTAATATAAATGGTACAAATTTTAAAAGATAGAATGTTTTTAAAGTATGTATATTTTTCTTCCATTCTTGATTTCTACCAATTCCCACAATGCTGTCTCTTGGTATCCATATTATTAAATAGCACATGTCCTTTCATGCAATATGTAATGCACCTTGTATCAGGTGATAATAGTTATATTTTTCAATTATCACTATTATATTTTCATCAAAATGAATTATGTAATTCTTATCTTTTGAGAGCGGTTTTAATTTTTCTTCATTCAGATACTTCAAAAGTCACTTCACTTCAATTAAGCTTTTTTCGCTTTTCGCCAACAAAACCATATTATCATTAAAACAGGGTTTCAAGAGAATGTTGAAAGATGTTTTGATGATACTAGAACAAACAATCAGTATTTTCTATCTCATATTTTCACATTAATCAAATAATCCAGTAAACATAACCTCAAACATAGCTTTTAAAATTAGAAAATACAGATTGCAGGATAATTTACATTATCATAACTATACTTTTTGATACCGGGTATATAATAATAATAATTTATTCCTTTCAAAAATACTTATGAAACGCTTAAATAATCAAAAATCTACACTTAAATGGAAATACTTATGTCAGCAAGTTTTATTTGGATCACCGCTGTGCTGTGGTTTGGATACATCCTAAAAAACGGAGATAAGGTTTCTGTGCTCACAAAAAGTTGAAATATTTGAAACCATAACATCCGAACAGCTGATCCAGAGATGCGTTTCTTTGAACCGTCAACAGTGAAAAGAAAGAGTGAGAAAATATGTTGAATAAGTAAAAGCCGATCCGGTACTACTATCGACATCTATCTTGAATATTTTGAACCAAATAATTACTAGATAAGTAACTAGTATTGTGTAGGTTTTTAGGTTTATATACCTGCGAGGAGGCCCCTCTTAAGTCGTCTGAATTATAGCCTTGCTCTGGTTGAATGCTGACAAGTTTGTATTAGATTATTTATAGCGATTAAAAAATGAATTCACTTAAGGAGCCTTGTGGTTCTGAACTATGGAATAAAACTCTTTAATTTGTTTAAAACTTGATTATATTTGAACTAATGTTCAATTTAATTTGTGACGGATTTCTCAAACGAATGAATGTATAATGAAAAATTTTTTTTAATATATACATTGCATAAATACGGAATTCTACGAATATTAACAAAGGTATTGAAAAAGTTTACCTGGAAATTCATTCACTACAAACATTCCTAAACGTTTCTGTACGCAAATGGGTTTAATAAAGGAAAGTGATTGATATCTATTTGGTCAAGAGCTTCTAAAATATTTAATCTGAAGGATTTAGGTTCTACATGTAAAATTTCAAAATTTAAGTCGAAAGTGTGTTGGTTTTCTAATAAATTATTTGAATAGTTAGAATCTAATTTTTTGTTATCATAGCTATTCAATCCTCGTGGTTCTGTTGAAGTTTTTCTTGAGATCAACTTATATCTGAAAATATCTTGTTTTGAGAAAGTTATGTATATATTTTAAAATATTGCCATTAATGGATATTTTGCTTTTGGATGTCAAAAAATATAGGAACACATACCTTTTGGCAAGCAAAAGCTTCATGTATCTCTGATTAAAGATATAGTAATGTATCTAAAATATAATAATTTTTACGAAAGCCACTTTGCTCTGCTGTAATCTTATATTTCTAAAAACCACGTCAGCCTTTGGTTGACTATTTTTCCCAATAATTTACCCATACTACAAGTTAAAGAAATGGGTCTGTACGATTCTGGATTGTACTTTGGTTACCCTAGTTTTGGTACTGGTATAATTATGGATTTACCCCACTGTGTCGGGAAACAGTTATGTTCCCGGATGAAGTTGAAGATGTTTAAAATAATTTTTTTCTACGCCCTATCTTTAAAGTACCTTGTATTTCATCGGTTTGTAGCGCTTAAAGTGGTTGTTTATGGTTAGAGTGAAAAAAAGTAAAAAAGCGTTAAAAAAGTGCCATAACGTTAACTTTATTTCACGCTTTCCATAAGATAGCACAATGAAACTTGGCTGGGCATCGAGGATGAACTTTCATGAAACTTGGAATACATATAATTGTAATTTACCAAAGGAGCTTAATTAAAATATCCCAAATTTCTATTTGCATTTTATTTTTTTGTATAGGGCTGTAGAAAAAATAATGTATGCAACATGTGCATAAAGTGTCTTTTTTTCACTCATGGAATTGCTTAACTGTTTATTTTATAAAAAGTCGAACTCACACTGAATACTGCATTTACCATAGACAAAGTACTGTATGAAAGTTGTAAAATTGTGTTTATTATTTACGTTAACTAAATTGGAATTTATAATTAAATTGATTAATGATAGTTTAAATATTTTTAAGAGGAATTTTGTCTGCGGTAAATTAAATACAATTAACAACCAATTTAAATAGAAGCAATGATTATAATAATATAGGAAAATAATAATTAAATTAGGGGATTAGGTATATTACATTATTTTATTTTTACCTAAATTGAAAAATATATCTAGATTCTGACAATTGTCTAATAGCCCCTAATGATACCTATTATTTTTGATCCCTCTATATAATAGTATATATACTATAAATAAGTAAATGCATCGCGAAGAGATTGTTGATGTGTTTTTTCTTGGCAGTACAAAAAATTTTAATATCCAATTCGAAGCGGAACACCTAATTACTGTTCTCCTAACTACCCACCACACGATATATATAATCTTTAGCTTTCTAAACTTACCTATTAATTTTTTAAGTGCCAGAATTGTACTCACGAATGGAGTACCTGCCTATTTTTAATAATCGCAGTTCACGAGAGTTCAAATATAAATATACGAACTCTAGTACCGTAGGCGCCGCCATATTTACTAATAAAAAAAAGCGCTAGGAGTGTCCAAATAGTTTCGAGTCGAGTTATAAATAACCAACGACCACACGTACAATGCCACATAACGTTTCAGGTAGCTTGCGACACTTCGTTAGATGCCAATTATATTAATATTTATTGAAGCGAAATTGGTTTTTGTATCGTGTACATTATTATACAGGGTGTGGAGCGTGGGTTACAAAATATAACGAATATCTTTACAAACAATGTTGTTAGAAGTGAAGTGAACTGTCTTATTTTAAATCGAATACCCTGTATATTATTACATTGTAGAATATTACCTAAATTTTTAGTTACTTTAGTTCTATAAAAATATATTCACATTTACTAAAATACTAATTTTTTTTATTCGAATTTTATATACAAAATAATATTTAATGTGTCTTCTGCACTTTATAACCGAGATACAGGGTGTATTATAAATTTATCCTATTTCTTTCGAACCACATAACTTCCGAGTTACCTTGTATATTATTTTGAAATTTGGTACACGTAATAACCATTACCTAGAAACGCCATCAAAAGCATCTCCAAAAAGATAATGCAGGTCCGGCTTAACAAAAACTTTCAAAACTCGTCTTTCCTAAAAACAACACCCTGTATATAGATTTTTTTTAAATTGCTCTTTATAATTGGAAAGAGGATAAAAAATCGAATCTACTTATTTCCTTTTTATTTTTCCACAGACAATTTTACTACCAAAAATTTACCGTCAAAGTTATAATTTATGCACGTTTTGGGGGTTAACAATGGTATCGGAGAGGTTTTTTTTTTATTTTTTAGTTTGAAATGAAATCTATTTAATGCATCTAGAGAAGCATCCTAGAAATTCAATTGAGTTTGTATGTTTACGAGTACAGACCACTAAAAAATGTGATTACAGGGCCGTACTTAGGACATACTCATTCAATATGTTTCTAATATTTCGAACACCCTGTATAAGGATATATATCTGGAATCTATGCACTTCTACATTTAGAATAACAAGAGTAAAATACGAGAAACAAATTTATCCTCCAAAATCGGAGAGATTTTTATTAATTTTATTAATTGACATGAAAAGAAAACAAGAAATTCTAACAACATTGTCCAAACGAAGCAAGTCTAACCTACAAATTACTCAAAATGACTTCCATTCTGCTCTATGCACTTTCTTGCCTTTCTTG
This sequence comes from Galeruca laticollis, assembly GCA_963921935.1. Lineage (NCBI taxonomy): Eukaryota > Metazoa > Arthropoda > Insecta > Coleoptera > Chrysomelidae > Galeruca > Galeruca laticollis. Next base: position 205,644,340 of record OY998177.1, read on the forward strand.
TAATATTGCGAACGGACCTTCTGATCACATCTGGATTATTTATGATTTCTCCGCAGGCATTCTCTATTCTTCGAAGAAGTTCTTCTCTGCTATTGATGTCGGTAGCATATACTTTTGATTTTAGATATCCCCTAATATGGTAATCCACAGGATTGAAGTCAGGTGACCTTGAAGACCAGTTGTTGGGACCACCTCTACCTATCCATGAATTAGGAAAATGTTCATTTAAAAAATTTCTTACTATGACTCTGTAATGCACCGAAGCACCGTCATGCTGATTATACATTCCTGCTACATTTACGTCTGCATCATCTAATAACACTGGTAAAATATTCTGCAGAAAATCCAAATAGACTTCGCCAGTCAGTCTATGTGGAAAGATGTGTGGTCCTATTAATTTATTATCAATGACACTGCACCAAACGTTAACAGAAAATTCGCGTTGCGAATGGGCCTCTCTTGTAGCAAATGGATTTTCTTCTGCCCAAATGTGCGAGTTCCGTAAATTATAAACGCCGTCTCTTGTAAATTGAGACGTGAATAGAACTCTACTTAAAATTCTTGCATTTCGAATGATCCAATTGCTAAAATTCGTTCGTGGAATTTCGTCCCCTGCTTGAAGTCGCTGTACTTCTTGTATATGAAATGGATAAAGATTATGTTTTTTTAGTCGCCGCCAAACAGTAACATGAGGTACATTTGTAGCATGTCCAATTCTTCTTGTACTAATCTCCGGATTATTATTAACAATATTCAAAATATTTAGTTCGATATTTAAATGCCTTCTTTCCTGATGTTCATTTAATGTAATAGTTGGAAATCTGCCGTGTTCTCCTAAGTAATTAAAAACACGAATAAATGTTTTACGGTTTGGTAACCTTCGGTAAGGGAACCTTCTTCCGTATTCAGTTTTTGCAGCTGTACCGTTACCATTACAAAATCCATAAATAAATAAAATATCTGCGTATTCTCGGTTAGAAAATTGATGAGGCATTAAGATTTAATACTCACTAGGTAAAAAGAAAATACTGTAGGAAGTTCAAAATATCAAACACTGTTTGACAGAAACTAGATACAAATGACACACATTTCAATGATGTGTCTATTCCATAGCCTATTTGAAGTATTATCTAGTTTATACCTTAGCGTAATAATAAACATAGAGAGGGCTATTAATTCATAAACACGTTTATTTTTGCGGCCAACAATTCTAAACGCCAGTAGTGAAATAATGAATGAATTACAAAAAGTGGGGATGGTATTGTAGATACATGGCCTTGGTAATTTCGACTGTTTTTCTGACAAACTTGACACAGACGAACCAAGATAATCCAAAAACATTAAAGAAATTGACTGTCTCGACCCTTACTTCGTGGAATATGCTCATATTAGTGTTTTTAAATGAAACTCAAGGTCTCTAGTTAATTCCACAATATAATACAAGTTATTGAAAATTCTAAAAAATTGACAATTGTTTCGATAAATCAATATCATCGTCAGAATGACAGAAGTTACATTTCATTTTATGCCTACCTGATGTTTAGTAGTTATTTTTGGCTAGACCAAGAAGTAACCTAACTTGTGATTAGCTTAATATATGTTTATAGAAAAAAGAAGAAGTTGTGATATTACAAATATTGAAGCTTAGATATTATTAGCCCTATGGTGATATCCTGGATATCATTTTTCCAATTAAGATCAGTATAACTGGGCAATGATATAGAAAACCAGGAAAACTATATCTGCTGATCTTTACAATTATCACTTAAGAAGACAGTTTATTAGTGGAGAATTCCCTAGATTTAACTGTTCATTGACAACTTCATATTGTAGGTTTCTTAAATGTCTTCTAATTTCCAGTTCTTCAAGGAAATCCAGTTCTTGTTTCTTTTCACAAATATGTAGTACTTCTAGTTTTGTGTTAGGTGTCAAGTAGATGTTTTGTGTAGTGGGATTTATGTGGTTGTTTTAATCTATATGCTCGTAAGTGCTCACTTTATCGTATTTCAAAATTCCTAAGGGTCTGACCCAAATAGACAGCATTACATTCTGGACATTTGAGTTTATATATACCTGACTTCTTTAATGGTGGTATTTTTGTTTTTACATTTAACAATTTTGTACTAACGTTACTTTCTGTTTTAAAAGAAATTGTTGTATTCGTTGCTGAAGATATTATCTTTGAAATATTATTAGAAATATTTACTGCATATGTGATGGTTTTATAAGTTTTAATTTCATCAGCTTGTTTAGGATATATTAGTTGTAATGCCACTTTTTCCTCTTTTTTACTAATTAGCTTATTTATCATATCTAATGGACAACCGTTAGATGTTGCTATTTGTCTAATTGTATTAATCTCTCTATCAAAATTACATTTGTTCATAGGAACTGAAAAAGCTCTATGTATCATTGAATTATATGCTGCTAGTCTGTGTGACACAGGGTGGTTAGAATTGAATGGAATTGTTACATCAGTTTGTGTTGGTTTTCGGTAAATTGAATAATCAAGTACATTATTAACTCTTTGAATTTTTAAATCAAGAAAATTGATTGAGCTATTTTCTTTAATTTCTAATGTAAATTTAATTTTCGGGTGTAAATGTAATTTTGATAGAGAGATTAATACAATTAGACAAATAGCAACATCTAACGGTTATCCATTAGATATGATAAATAAGCTAATTAGTTAAAAAGAGGAAAAAGTGGCATTACAACTAATATATCCTAAACATGCTGATGAAATTAAAACTTATAAAACCATCACATATGCAGGAAATATTTCTAATAATATTTCAAAGATAATATCTTCAGCAACGAGCACAACAATTTCTTTTAAAACAGAAAGTAACGTTAGTACAAAATTGTTAAATGTAAAAACAAAAATACCACTATTAAAGAAGTCGGGTATATATAAACTCAAATGTCCAGAATGTAATGCTGTCTATTTGGGTCAGACCCTTAGGAATTTTGAAATACGATACAGTGAGCACTTACGAGCATACATATTAAAACAACCAGATAAATCCCACTACGCAAAACATCTACTTGACACCAATCATTCATTGACACCTAACACAGAACTAGAAGTGCTGCATATTTGTGAAAAGAAACAAGAACTGGATTTCCTTGAAGAACTGGAAATTATAAGACATTTAAGAAACCCACAATATGAAGTTGTCAATGAACAGTTAAATCTAGGGAGTTCTCCACTAATAAACTGTCTTCTTAAGTGATAATTGTAAAGATCAGCAGATATAGTTTTCCTGGTTTTCTATATCATTGCACAGTTATACTGATCTTAATTGGAAAAATGATATCCAGGATATCACCATAGGGCTAATAATATCTAAGCTTCAATATTTGTAATATCACATCTTCTTCTTTTTTCTATAAACATATATTAAGCTAATCACAAGTTAGGTTACTTCTTGGTCTAGCCAAAAATAACTACTAAACATCAGGTAGGCATAAAATGAAATGTAACTTCTGTCATTCTGACGATGATATTGATTTATCGAAACAATTGTCAATTTTTTAAAATTTTCAATAACTTTTATTATATTGTGGAATTAACTAGAGACCGCGAGTTTCATTTAAAAACACTAATATGAGCATATTCCACGAAATAAGGGTCGAGACAGTTAATTTCATTAATATTCTCAGATTGAAAATAATGAAGTTGGAGGATGAAATGGGGCAAATTCTCATTTTTTTACATTCAAACGTACATTCCGGCAAAACGACCTTTCCTATCAAAAAATATGGCAGAGTTGAAAAATCTACAATTTATAATTAGTTGCTTTTTTCACCTAACCTCAAAATTTCAGAAAAAATGCAACAGTTTTTTTGGTTTTTAAATTTTTTTCTTGATAAAAAACGTATCATTTTTTTTCAAAATTTATGGAAAGATAGTTTCTTGTCCTGAATAAAACCCTATTTGCTTTTTAAAAAAATACCAATTCATTTCAGAATGATTGCGATTTTTCGAAAATATGGTTTAAAATGAAATTCCACTACGAAAAAAATCGACTTGGGAACCTGTGATTGGGCTCATTTTTTTTGGTTTTTACACCAATTTCCAACTAATTAAAATTTGCCAAAAATCGAGTATTTTTTCGCGTGGGGGAAAATCATCACGAAATATTTTGATAAAGTTTGAAATGGAACTGAAACATTTAAAGAATTTTTCTATAAAATAACACGTTATTTACTAAAAATAGACCACAAAAAAACTAATCTAGTTAACAATAAAATTCCTGCTTCGATAAATTTTATTGTTTTCAACCACACGTGTATCTCATGTTCAATAATTCATCTTAATCAAACAACGGTCTCAAAAATTATCATGACTAAAAAGCCTTGATCTTAGCCAACAGTAGGAAACGCTGAGCAAAATAATTTGACAAAAACATATTGCGATAAGCTCCATCTGTGAGGTCATTTGCCACAACCATTTAAAATTCAGTGTTGCAGTTTTCAGTTTCTATAGTATACGTACATAGAATCCATGATTAATGGCTGCCGGATTGCCAAGCCTACAAATTAGTAATACAGTGTGAAATATATTTTTTGAGAGATTATTAAATTCTATGAAATATTTATGCAGTCTGGCAATGTATATATTTAACTCTTAAATGCATGATATTTTTTTTAGTATTCATATTTTTTCTTTGATCAGACACAGCATGAAAAAATTATAAAAAAAATAAGAAGTTTCTTTGAAAAAATTGGTGTTGCAAATTTACAACATTGTGCATAAAGAGATCCCCAGCAGCATCAAAGTATCGGAAACCGAGATCGGAACTTCGAATATGTCGTTGTTACGTAATTATCACTAAAAAACGACTTACTAGTTTTTTCTAAATTTATTTAGACTTTTTTGGTAATTCTTTAGTTATTATTACTACAATTTGGAACCTAATAGTTTCTGAAACGGATTGTTACCAAGTAAATAACTTTAAGCAAAGCAAAGTAATAATCGATAGTCCCAGTAACTTTATCTTGTTACTGGTATATCACCGCAAAGCTTTTATTACTTTATAGTAGCGTCAAAAGTAACTATGACGTCGTTGCAACTTTAAAAATTCCTTCAAAGTTATGAAACTATGTAGTAATATTTAAGGTAAAATTAACTGTCTTGCTACTCATGAAAACTACTTCGCAGTAATTTTTACTGCCCACTTTGTCTTAAAATTGCCACAAAGTTCCAATTACTTAAAAAATCACTTTGAAGTAACTGTCACGATGGGGATGAAAATATCTCCCCGATGTAGGTAATCGCGGCATTAGTTCATTCAAATCGTTCGACTGTATTTCATCTTGGTTTTCGAACAGTTTTGTTTTTTTAGTACTATGAAAATGTCAGCTGTAAGCACTTAATTATTGTAGGTTAAAGTTCCAATTGACAATGGGAAATTTATCGTGGCTTCGGGAACTTTGAGATGGTTTTTAGTTAACGCGACTATATATTTTAAAATATCTACAACAAATATTTTACTTAATGGTAATAATGACTTTAAAGTAATAACAGTGTAGTGGCGGCTACTTGCAGTAAAGTAGCAAATCCCTTATGTAGTAAATACTACTTTTGAAGTAATTTCTGTATAAATACGCCATATTTACTGACAAAATGTAGAGCGCCATTATATTAATTTCAATTTCCTTATAGTATTACAATTATGGAATTGTTAAAAAATCACAAAAAAGATAAAGTGAAACTAAATTTATATAATTAGTAGAAATTAGTAGAAATGTTGAAAAAAAGCATTTTTAACAAATTTATCACCTTCAAACTGTTCAGCATTTTGGTCGTAGGTACGTAATGGGACTGTAGCAATAACATTCCCGTCACTAGTAATCACAACTTTAGGGTTCCCAGCGATAGTCGCCGGGTACTAGTTACGACTAAAATTGTTGCTTGGAATAGATCAAATTGTTACTGGTAAAACAGTTTAAAACATTTTTTTTTATTTAAGCAAAAAATACTGCTGCACTTTTGCCAAATTATATCAGGATATTCCTTAACAACCCGAAAGTTTGCATATTGTCCTTTTTTTTTCTGAAAATGTGGTTCCAAAGACGAACTGGCCTGTTATCTCTTGGAACCAACTGTTATTTCAGCATTGTACAATTAGTTATCTATAGAAACGTCCAATCAATCTTTACTATATTTTTTAACAAAAATTTAAATTTTAAATCGAAATAAAATGTCAAAGCAATTATGACGTAAAATATAATTTATAAACAAACAAAATTGTATTGTATCTATGTAGAAAGTTGATTTAAAAAAGTGAATTCTTTGACGATGCTAATTTATGACAGATGGCTTATTGTAAATAGAATCTATGTGTGCAATGTTGCCACATCACGGTGTATCGTAAAAATCACGAAAATAAAAATTATTTTCTTAAAATCAAGAAGACATTCTAATAGTTTTTCTTTCAATTATGTGGAGTATTTTTTATAAAATTATGGTAAACAGTTGTAAAATGCCGATAAACTTATTATTTGTGGATGAAATTGTATTGGAGATTTTGAAAAACTAATATTGTTTTTATTTTTAGGTCCTCTGAAGATCACGGCACATCTTCATTTTCGGACCGTTGTTTTTACGAAAGGTCGTCATCATCGCGGCTGGCCAGTGTCACCGGCGGCGTTAGCGCTAATATATCCAGCGTCGGAGGTAGCGGGGGTGGTGAGGTGAGTTCAGATTTCGGGGGTAGTAGTCGAGGAATCAGTAGTCGAGGAAATTCCATTGCCACTGTCGCGACTGCTACCCCCGCCTCTGGATTGTATCATGGTGATGTCGGCACCACAACAGCCGGCAGATCCTCCTCGACATCATCAACATCAACCGCCGCCTCGGGAGGAGGAAGCATCAGTGGAAGAAGCAGGGAGCGGACGGGGAGCAGCTACAGAAATGGACCCTTTGTCGCCACCCCTGTTACTACTACTACTACTACAACATTGGAATCCAGGCACTCTTCGAGACCCGCCACCGTCAATAATTCTTGGGGTTACGAGGCAACACGGTAAGGAAACTTATTATTGCATCTTACGACATACAGTATTGGGAACATTACGAGGGAACATACGTTTTACCGTCAATGTGTTAGAAAGAGACAAAATACATATTCAGTATATCACTCCTCTTCGCTAACAGGGTATCATAAAGTGAGAAACGAAATACCTGTGTAATGGGATGTCTGGCAAGCACCGCCTTCAAGAAGCGTACAGTAGCTCTTATGTCTGGCTTTTACTTACAGTTTTAAATAAACAAATTAGAAAAGAAATGCATTCAGGCTATTACTAGTCACTTTACCACAGCAAAATGTTGTATAAACAACTCATAATGTTAAAGATCACAATGAAAGAAGTTAATGTTAGCAATACAGATGTGTAATGTGAACAGTTTAGTTTATTAATTGAGAAATAATAAGATTGTGCTATACTGATAGCTTAATGCAATGAACAATAAAAAAATCAACATTACTTTCGTTTATCCCTTCATGATTAATTTACAAAGAAATAATTCAGTAGTAATAATCTAATTCACTATACCAGTTCGGGTAGTACACGCTAATATGATTTGAACAATAAATTAAAACCTACCTAATAGGTATTTGAAATAAGTACCACTAAAAAATTGGAAGATAGCTAAAAAAAATACATTCGTCGATATTGAGGGTACAATTAATGAATATAAGCATAATAATTTTCATTAACATCATAAGGAATAATCTATGGCAACAATACAGAGTCCAAAAGCGATAATATGTTGTAATAAAGCAAGTGTATTCAGTGTATCACCATTTTCTTTAACAGGATATCATAAAATGAGAAATAAGTCGTATGCTAATATTTGTTCAACTGTATTCGAGCTTTAAAAATATCTCAATGTAAACCGCCTGTTTCCTACGCTCCTGATAAAACGATTTCGTTTGCATCTCTTCATTTTCTATCTAGATTGTAGGGCCCTTAAAAATTTCCTTCTTATTTCTGAGAGAAATATGTCACATTTAATTTCAACGTAAAACGATAACCTCTCACGGCCAAAGGGAAATTATAATGGTCACATGGCGTTACCAGTGTGTTAGAGAAGGACAATCATGAGACAGAGAATTAAAAGCCAGCGTAGATTATTATACCAGACGAATACGAATCGCGCGTGCGCCTCTTGAAGATGTTTAACTGTACAATCTGGGTACTTCACTAAACGTTTGTTTGGGAACGAGTAACGATATTTTGTAAATCTTATTAAAATGAGTATGCAAGTATGCAAGTACACCATAAAGTGCAAATTGTAAAATTTTACGAATTTGTAGGCAAATAACACCTGAAATGCTCATACGTGTTCGTCAAGAATTTTATAACCGTCTCGGTTACTGCTTAGCTCAAAATGGGGGTTTATTCGAACATTTGATTTAAGCTCATTGAAGAATTAAGAAGTTTTATTTTTTAATTTATTACATATCATAATATTAATTTTATTTAAAAATTCTAGGCATTAGAATTCGATTTTATTTTTATTTTCGTTTTTTTTAATTTGTACTGTGTGTGTGTTTAAACAGAGAATTCGTTCTCATTTGCATACAAACGATAAAGATACCAAATTTTTTTACTAACACATTCGAAACACAGTAGATGTTTTGAGACCAATTTCACATTGCCAAATCTGAAAAAAAGTAAAGGTTTTAACCGCTTTCAAACTGAAAACTAGAACAATTTCCAGCATTACAATAAAATATTCAACGAATAGATGGAATTAATTATATCTTGATCTGTTACAACATCTTCAATTATCATAATTAAAATCTTCTTATAACTTGTTCTCGTGTTAGAATAATGCATTTTACAATAATTAATATAAATATACAATGAAAATTGGCAATACTGTTAATAGCTACAAAGAATTTGTAAGAGGCCGGCGTTGTGGGTTTTCCACTTACGAGATCCTGTTAGCGAAAAATGAGAATTGAGATATTTGGAAACAAATATTATTATTAATACAAATTTTATTTCGCATGTTATGTAATTTATTCCAATACTAACCGAACTAATATAGTGAATTAGATTATTACTACTGAATTATTTCTTTGTAAATTAATCATGAAGGGATAAACGAAAGTAATGTTGATTTTTTTATTGTTCATTGCATTAAGCTATCAGTTTAGTACAATCTTATAGTTTCTCAATTAATAAACTAAACTGTCCACATTACACGTCTGTATTTGCACGTCTCTCGAAAGCGGTGCCTACCAGAGATACCTTTACACGTGGTGTGAGTATACTTCCACCACGCCTTTACTCATATACAGTAATTGCACGTTTTCCACGTTATGATATCCTGTTAGCGAAAAAGAATGATACACTGAATGTATATGTATTTTGTCTCTTTCTAACACATTGACGATAAAACATATGTGCCCACAGAATTTTCCTAACACTGTATATTAATACTCACATTCGGGGTGAGTCTAGAATATATTACATTTTATCTAATCACAACATTTTTTAATGTTTTTGAATGACAAATACCTTTTCCCGTCACCTGAAACGGTATGTTTTTGTAACAAACCAGCAAAGTGTCATCAGTATGCAAGTCTGGAGCTACCGTTTCAAAGATTTTCTTCTTGGGATTCATAATAGGATCAGGTTGTCTGGTGTATACTAGATCGCCAGGTTTACTGTTTTCAGGTGGTATTATGGTTTTAATAACTGATCCACTTTCTTTAGTTTTAACAGCATACATTACCATAGTTTCTCATGTAATACCCCTCATCTTCACAGGTTTTAAATTGCAGAGAACAACAACCAATCAATTTTGCAAATCTTCCATTGGAACATACTTAACCAATCCAGAACAAACAGTCCTTGGTTTCTTTTTCCCAACATTAATTTGTAGTACATATAGACTATCTGCATCTGGATGTCTCTTAATGTTCTCTATTTTTCCAATACGTAAATCAAGTCGTCCCACATTTATTGGTAAATCATCTGAAGATTTTTGTTGATTTGCAGGTTTTTCCTTTTTTTTGGCTTAGTGGGGGCTTATACGTATTCTTTTTTTTCTTCAAGAACTAGCTTGGTATCTGTAATTTCCAGCTTAGATGTAGTTTACAGTTGATTTGGAATAGAAATTTGTTCCATTGCATTTTGTATTTCTAATCGGATTAACTTATTTTTTCTACTTCCGCTACTAAAACCGCACTTTGAACACGGGTTTGACATGCACAAAACGACTCTTTAAACACTAGTGTTTAAAATGCGAAAAGTCTCATCTCGTTTATCTTTTGTTTTTTAAACGTCAAATCAAGTGTGTCTTTTGTATGTTAAATTTCATGCTCCTTGATAATTTTGTTATTCTGCGTCATTTGATTTATCAGTCAGCTGTCAGTCATCGTCCGTCATGTAATAATATAATTCAAATATAATTTTTTCCTTCCCGCGGGCGAAGGAAAACTATAGTAAGCACCTCGTGTTAAAAACGTCTTTAGTCACTCGTTTTACAAGGAACTCGTTCCGCTTCGCTCCACTCGTGCCTAGTAAAACTCGTGACTAAAGTTACCTTTTTGACACTTGGTACTTAATATACTATTTTGCACATTCTACTGCTACTATAAGTTTAGCATTTTCTTCTTGCAGTTGTTTAGTTAAAATATCATTGTATTCGTTCAATATGTTTAGCTCATTTTTTAATTCATCGATGGTTTGCAAAGCTACTTCAGCATTTTGTTTAATACGTTGTATAGCTTCTTTGCTGGACATTTTGTAATTTATTTTTGTCACAAAAAAGACCCGACCGAATCTTAGATACATTAACTTTTTGTTTACAGATTTAACAGCACGGGTAATAATAACCAGACAGATACAGGGTATAGCAGTACACCATCCGAAACTAACGAGAGGCGGAGTTCAGACCAAAGTTTAAAAAAGAAAACAACATCTAGATCAGGATCTAGATCTCCATCGCCTTCGGGAAGCATGAGTAGTAGATCACCATCTAGGTAAGCACAAAACAGAATTTTTCTTCAAAAATTTACCACTAAGGTGATGTACAAATAAAAAATAATGAGACGGATCTAAGAAATTTTAAAAAATTGATTTTGTATCAGCAGAAAAAAATACCAATTTTGCTCTAAACATTGTTTTCGAACTCCTCTCTCTAACATTTCGGAAAATTTCACCGTAATCAATATCGGCAGGTTTTGTTTTATAAACAACTGATTTAAAATGTGTCCAAAGAAAGAAATCTAACTGAGTCAAATCAGGTAATCTCGGAGGCCATTCAACTACTTCCCTTCCCGCCACTTGTCCCACCTTTCCATTTAAGATTCTAATAGTGATGAATAACTGCTAGATTAAGACCGGGTTAGTCTTGGTCTTTGTCTTGCATATGTGGTCTCGGTCTTTGTCTTGCATATGTGGTTTCGGTCTTGCAGTGTAATAAGTGGTCTTCGTCTTGTAGGGTCCAATTTTGATCTTGGTTTTGCACTTTTTGGTAGATTTTTATTGGAGGCAATTTTGTCAAAGAAAAATTAAAAACAAATATTTATTGAAGTAAATGAATTATTGAGAAATGTATAGTATTTGTCAACATGAAAATTTTTGTTTTTAAAACTCCAGCGACATTTTTAATATGTAAATCAGGTAATTTTTTCGAATAAAAATATTGGAAAAACATTTCAAGTTAAGGTATCACTTGTTTAAGTTTGTCTGTGTGATATTAAAACATTCTATGTATTTACAGTTAATTGCGGCGTTATCACCAGAACTATTTTATTTATAATCAAATAAAGGTACATTTAATTTGTTTATACATGGTTGCTCATAAGTGAATCGAAATGTAAGTTTGTATATATTTTCTTGATCATCTAAAAATCTGAGTATTTTTTTTCATTTTGTTACTTTTAAAAGAAATATTTTTCTATGATTTAATAAGATCATAAGTATTAAAAATGTATATCAATCCTTAGAAGCCCTATTAGCTTTGATGAAATAAGCCAAAATTATTATTTCTTGATGAAGAACTGCACATCAGTTTTTTTCATTTCTCAGCAAATGAAAATTTTATCAACAATTTTACCTACTTGCGTGCGGTAAAGTGTATTTTTCCTCACTCATATACGGAACATAATATACAGAAAATACAATGTTCAAAAAGCAAAAATAATCAAAAAGATATTTTTTTAGTTCTCTAAATTGATTTACATTGGAAATTTAGATATGTTTTCTACTATTTGGGATTTCTTTCTATTTTTTAAAGCTATAGGGTAAGCCACAATTATTACAATAATAGAGCTTATGTCAATATTTTAATCAATACAGTCTGGTTGTAACTTGTGCCCCCCCCCCCTTCCTCATAACTTCCTGAAAGGAATGAGATATAATAATGGAACAAAAACTAGATTAAACAAGAGGAAATTATACTATGACTAGTAATAGTGGCAAGCACCTGACTTCAATTGTGTGACAGAGGGCGTTACTATCTTTAAAATTTGTATTGGAAATTAAGGTCACAAAATATTTCATTTGGAAAATATTTTAATTATCTTTACAGCAATAAAAATCATAATTAAGTTTTTATTACATTCAGAAGTTATGAGGGGAAAGGCACAATTTACGACTGCACAATAAAAATTCAAGATCGATCAACTAAATACTAAGTTTTAATAACCCTTAGAAAAACTTTGATAAGAAAATGCATACAGCTAAAGAACACAAAATATAAAAGTACCTATATAAATAGCTTACAAAATAAACTTTTCTTTTAATTCAAAAAATAAAAATAGAACAAATTCACATATTTCAGTATTGGTACTCAATAAAGTAGCCAGCGGGCGGACTCATTGTTGAGTCTATTACGTATATCAAGAAAATGTCTAGAAAATAAAAGTATTAATCCAGGAATAATATCAGATATACTTAATTTATTTGATGTATGTATTAATCAGAACTATATCATATTTGACAATAAGGTATATATTCAAAATGAAGGTTTACTACTACTACTACTAATAGATTCAGGCGAACCTCGGCAAGCAAGGTCAAGCCAAGGTTCCGGCACTAAGGCTACAGGCGGGCCCATTGTGCCATTCCTGCTACTCATGCATCCATGAAGCCAAGTCCTTTAATGAAAGACTCGATATTTTTTAGTGGATACCTGCATGTGTCCCCAGGGGTCATAACAGGGAAAGATTCGCCTACGTAATACAACCCAATGTGGACACACAAGGAGGACATGGACCGATGTTTCGTTAGCCAAGCCACAACCCCTACAAATGAGACTTTCCTCTAAACCTAAGTAATGGAGGTGTTTCCTCAACCAGTAGTGCTCTTTTAAAAGTCCTGCTATCTTTCTTAACCTACCCCTTGGTAGTTCTCCAGCTGCCCTAGCATGTCCATCAGTCCAACTCCTCAGTAGGAAAATCAATGAAAAACTCGAAGTTTTTTATTACCTAAATGAAAATAACTAATAGGGTAACAAACGTCCAAGTAACAACGCTGATGGAGGGAAGGATGTGAGAAAAGGAGCAAAATTATGGTGTACTTCGAAAAAATCTTTTAGACTTAGAATTTGAGTTGGAATATCATTGTGACATATAGAAAAAATGGGGGGAGGTGAGAAAATTGTGGAAAGGAAGTGGTAGAAAATAAAAATTAAGGAAACATTCTATATTTGTAGGTAGAGGAACAAAAATTGAATTATAATTCCAATATAATTAGGGTCATGATATGAATGGGAAGAAAAATATTTTTCTTTAATTAATAAATACCTACTCTTATTATAAGATTGGAGAATGTAGGTATTAAGGAAAAGAAGAGGGGTTGGCAAATATAATCTCAAACTCCTAAATAAGACGGAAGAAACAACCGAAAAGGGAGAGTCAATCATTAGAAAAGAGAATTGGTTGTGGGAACAAGTGGAGAGGGATGTACCGAATGGTAAAAAGGTTGACTTTAGGATAAAGAACAGCTTTTTCGTTTGTTCACTGAGACTAAAATAAAATAAGAGCCAGTGAAACACGGCTAAAAATATTAAACAGTGTTGAACCATTATGATGTAGCCAATATAAGTCCATAACACACAAAAAATGAAATGAAAATCAGGATAATATAAAGATGTTCAACGAAATCACTTTTTTGACACACCAACAACGATATGAAGCACAGACAGTATGGAATATATATCCTCTAGTTATGTTCTTGCCAGATATATATTCCATATTGTCTGTGCTTCATACTGTACACCCGTATGGATTCAAAATAATAGTTTATAATTTCCCTTATTATAAAAACTGGATTAATTCGTAAGAATGTTAATGTAGCAAAATACAATACCAATTCCTTATACAGAGTGTTTCTATATTCGACCGACAACACTCTACCACAGAGAGATCTCAATAAATGATTCATTTTGATATAGGAATACGAACCCTTATGTGGCCTAGTTGCTGAGATATAGGGTATTCAAAATTTTAAATCAAAATAAAAAATATGCCATATGATTTAATGTACCAAGATCGTGTCAAATAGACAAAGTGCCACGAACTATTAAAAATATGACACTTGCCTACTAGATTATAATTTAGAAATATTGAGTACTATTTAATTACCTGCGGACTTTTGTTTAGAGGCAAATTTCTACAATACCGTTCATTTTAGCTCCATAAAAGGTTATTAGTTTTTTAACTAAAAATAATCAGGCAATTTAAAACAAAATTAAAAAAAGAATTTGCTCCAGTTGCGTAAAAAATAGGGGGATAAAAGTGACAACTAACCCTGATAGCGCGCCACTGGTTAAATTTTTCCAAAGTTTGCTTATGTCAAAATATTACTTTATTAAAAAGCATATTGGTCACCAAATTTGAAAAAAAAATTAAAGGCGTTTTTGATTTATGGCAAATTCTTTATTTTGATTTAAAATTTTGAACACCCTATATCTCAGCAACTAGGCCCCGTAAGGGTTCGATTCCTATATTAAAATGAATCATTTATTGAGATTTCTCTGTGGTAGAATCTTGTCGGTCGAATATAGAAATACTTTGTATACAACTAGGTGACATAAAACGTAACAATATAGGTATATAAATTACAAAATGTTAAATCACGATTTAGTTGAAAAATTTGCAATAGTAGTATGTAAGCTGGGCGCAATAAGAAGTTAGCTGTATTTATATTTAACCAAATATTTCCCTTGAAAGTACAGCCTGTACTTTAATATGCTTATTAACATAAAATAACAGGAATCATAATTCGTGTATATAGGGTAGCACGAAAATGTCTAATGTTAAAATCAAACCGTAACAAACTCTTCTCTAACATTTCGGTATATTTCACTGGGAATTAATCTGATCAATATCAACAGGATGTATTTTATATACAATGCATTTAAGATGTCCCTCCCCAAAGAAAGAAATTTAAGGGAATTAAATCCGGTGATCTCGGAGGCCATTCAAATACTCCTCTTCTGCCAATCAATGTATCCACTACTTGACCCCCGTTTCCATTTAATATTATAAAGGGCCCCACTCACCTCGTTCTTCCCGCCGTTTTTAACCGAGGATTATCCAGGGTAAATATGTCACAAAAACGAGGTGTATGGACAAGAACGTTCTAAAATTTCAAACGAGGCTTGATTTTTGTCGGTTATCATGCCAACCGTTTGAGTAAACATGAGGTGTGTGTTCTCAACATTTTGACTGGTTATGCATTTATCAGCGACAGTGACGTTTATTATTTTTATGTTGTTTACAACTGGTTATAATAAAAATGTCGGATATTAGTAAGTGGAACAGAAAATTTTTATTAGAGTTTATCGAGCTTTATAGATTATTCGTGAGGACTGATTCATTCACGTAAATGGGTATTATGTCTCTCAATTAGCGGTGTAACTAGTTTTAAGTTTCCGATCTATCCTCAAGTAATTGTGCCAGTTGCCAGGCTCCAATCTTAACTCTTCCAGTAAATTTGTATGTGCCAATCTTTAGACCATTTTTTTCGAGATTTTGTTGTTTCGCGATTTCTTACCACTGTAAAAACCGCTGCTACTGATGTATATTATGCTAGTGTAGCCATTTTACAGGGCACCTTTAGGACCACGCTGATAATGTGTTGCTAATTTGTAACACTGAGCTTGATTTTTTTGCTAATGCTGTCTCCAAGAAAACTCATACTATGCTAACGTAATATTAAGCTAGCGTAGCCACACGTTAAGAAAAAAACTAAATACACAGGAGTTTGTTGCTAAAAGATGACACTAACCGATCCTGCAAAAAATCATCCCTTACCCCGATTTCCCCACCCCTCACTTATTTGATATTAAGCTAGCGTAGCCACACGCCATAACTATAAAAATAAGTAATAATGAATGCCCAGGAATCTGTTGCTAAAAGATGACACTAACTGATACTGCGAAAAAATCATCCCTTATCTCATATTAATTGAAATTCATCGTGTTTTAGTAGCCATAGCCTAGCAACAAATTGTCCTATTGATTTTAAAGCGATGTAGTCCATATTTGGACAGTAATGCACCAGCAACAAATTTCTCTACTGATTTTAAAGCAATATAGTCCATATTTGGACAGTGATACACTAGCATGAAGTAAGACGTTATCAAAAGAGTACTGAATTACTTTTCAAAAAATTATCATTTTAACAATTAGTTCGTTAAATTGCACAGAATTTCGAAACAGATTTACGTTTCCAAAGTTCAGCTGTTATGGTTCTTCAGGAAGCTAGCGAAGCTTATTTAGTGGGTCTATTTGAAGACACCAATTTATGTGCCATTCATGCTAAACGCGTGACTATTATGCCCAAGGATATCCAACTGGCTAGACTAATTCGAGGAGAAAGTGCCTAAATATGTTTAAAGAATAATAATAATCATCATCAAGTAAATCTAAAAACGGTTTATTTCTGGGCTACTACTATCCAAATATGGACTATACCGCTTTAAAATCAGTAGGGCAATTTGTTGCTAGGCTATGGCTACTAAAACACGACGAGTTTCAATTAATATGAGATAAGGAATGCTTTTTCTGCAGTATTGGTTATGGTCATCTTTTACCAACAAATTCCTATGCATTTAGTTTTTTACAATATTACTTATTTTTATAGCTATAGGGAAGACTGGGGCACATTCGACACTATTTTTTTCGAGCGTCTGTTCTTCAACACGAACATTTTTCAGGTGACTGCCAGATGAATATTTCAAAAGGCGGGTATTTGTCTTACATTACCTGCATATATTTCATTCTTTACACAATGTAATTTTTCGGTGGGGTAGATTTTTCCAATGTGATGAATATGTCCCACCAGTGGGGCACATTCATCTTCACCATGTGGTAGTTTCGACAACCCCTTCTAATTTATTATTCTTGCCTAAAATGTGAGAAAAAGTGGAATACTAATAAGTCTTTCGTTAAGCAATGAAAAAGCTTAATTCAATGGCCACAAATTATATATTTTTCCACATTAATCTTAAACGAAAAAATATTTTGAGTTCTTGATGTTCCTTTATTCTCGATAGCTCTCAGTTTTCCAACAATATCAGTCCGATCTACAGTTGAGATGTCTTCAACATCTGGAAATGAGAATTGCATCGATTGTACTCTTCTTCTCAGAAATTTAATGGCATACTCTCCTTCACTGCAATTTGTGACTTGACCAACGTAGTATTTGGTAGTAGTTTTAGTACAAAATTTGACTAGTAGAAAATCTTTTGCATCAATGGTGTCGTCATCCAGAAGAGTCAAACTTTCGTGGAAAATGGATTCGTTTTCACATCACTTTCTTCGTCAACTTCTAGTTGCATATCACCTTCACTGCATGATGAAGAGGATGGCGTGAGGACCTTCCTTTTACATGTTTTTATTTCTAGTTGCAACTTTCATCTTTCTCTCTTGTATTTCTCTTTCTCAAATTTCCAACTGAAGTTTCTCAGAAGTGTCAGTATAAATTTTTCATTTTCCCTGCAGTCTTCTTCTAGGTTTAGAGGATTTGATGGCTTTTGAAAGAAGCCGGACATATTCAGGTGTTACTTTTTCGATGATTTCATTATTGCATTTTTGTATGAGTTTTTCTTCATTATTTGTCTCAGTTTCACAGCTTGTACTCACAATGGGTATGTTTTCGTCAATTCTACAATGAAATTGTTTGTCAGAAGGTGCTTCTGTGTCATAAACATCAGTTGCACTGAATCATCGTCAGTGAATGCTAGGGAATTCAATGGCCAAATTCCAGGTTTCTTGAAAGCATTGATAATGTTGGATGGCATGAAAGCTGCTAAAAAGGCATGTCGAATCAGACTTGCTAAATCCATCATTTGTATAGTTTTTCCTGGATGTATCAACAACCAATCTTTGAAGGCATTGGCACAGTATTGCATGAAAGGACCAAATACACCAATGTCACAAGGTTGAAGCCGATGCGATGTATGTGGTGGAAATGAGAGCATAACAATGCCATTTGCTCTACAGTAATTTACAGCAGCCACAGAAATATGTGATTCGTGATTGTCTAATGTGAGTAAGATCTTTCTTTCTTGTGAAGATTTTGTGTGCTTTTTGATATGTTCTAAAACTTTGAGGAATAAGTCCTTGGTCATCAATCCTAAGGCTATACTTGAAGGGGGTGCCTCTTGAATCAAATCTTCCAGCCGTCTTTTTTCGGAAAGATGTAGACTGGGGGTAAGTAACCACCTGAAGCATTTATGATTCCAACTATGGTTACCAGTTCACCCCTCTCAGCTGAAGAAGCCTGGCTAATTTGCTTCTTTCCTTTTGTAGCAATCACCTCAACCGGCTTGGTGACAGTAGTAACACCAGTTTCATCTAAATTTAGAATATCTTCAGGTTCGAACTTGTATTTCTCAAGAACAGCTTTATAATTGTTGAAGAATTCCTCGACATTTCTTCTATTGAAAGCTGTAGCACGTGCGACGCTGGTATTTTCAGGTTTACGAAGCTCTTGATGTCTCTTCATGAAATTCATTACCCAATTTAGACCAGCTATCATGTCTGTTTTCCAGGCTTTTGGTACCTTACATTCAGGTATGATATTTGTGTAATCATATGCTAGGATTCTTACTTGGTGGTAACTCAATCCATAGCTCAAATTAGCGCATTTTGCTAAATACTTTGCAAGCTCATTTTCTTGCTGCATTGTAAACACCTGGTTTACTGTGTATTTAGAACTGAAGCTCACAGCTTCCACTGGCACACGAAAGCGAGGAGCTTGATCTTCATCACTTTCGTTGGCGCTATCACGTTCCTGACACAAGGTTTTGAGTTCATCTGTAGAATGTTGCTATTCTAAGGCCTTTATTCTAGTTATCAATGTTGTTCTTTTGATATTGTAAAATTCTGCTGCAGCTTTTGTACTCCTCACCTTGTGCAGAATGTCTTTTATTGTTGCCAAAACTTGGTTTTCATCAATATTAACTCTGGATGTCTTCTTCTTATACACTTGCACCATCTGGAATCATAATAATACCAGTATAATATATCCAAAAATATCAATCAAATATATGAGCCATGAATGTTATAATTATTGTTAATAGGTATTATCGAAAAAGTTGCATGGGGTACATTCAACACCATCAGTGGCGTACTGACATAGTCGGGGGCCTGGGGCGGCTATAGATGAAGGGGCCCTATATATATATAGTACTCTTGTGAACGTTCACGTATATGTAGTGTGTTTTAAATGTATCGTTATAGTATATTCTAAAATACATAATACTATGTATGTTGTACAATATTGAGAGAAAACAAGACATACAGATTTCAATGAAAAGTAAAATCAAGAAACACATTTTACAATGTCATTTTCAATTGATAGTACAGCCAAGCTTGCTAAACGAGACTGGCTCATTGTAGAACGAAGATAGTTTTTAATCAATTTCACAAGATGCCACGGACACACAAATAGTAAGAAACAGTTTGAGTGTCTCTGTTATGATTGGCAACGATTCGTGAAAGTCCATTTCAATAATAAACTTCAGCATTTGTAGTGATGTCCATGAGGTTGCATCATCAATTTTTATACCAGAATGCCTTCTGAGCCTCTTTACTTCTGGCAACATTTCATCTTCCTCTAAATCATTGAAAGTAGCTGTGAACTGATGTATATGAGTTATTATCGTTTCATCATTTGATCTTACAAGGTTTTCTGAGTGTACAACAGCAAAACAGCAAACTGTTCATATACATTGTTCATTGATGTTTCTCTTTTTTCCAGTTCTACATGAAAGTAGTCATTACACTAACATAGAACGTTTCATTCTTGCTGTGAAGTCAAACCTGCATCCTTAGCTTTTTCTCCTGGCATTATCTTTTTGACTCGTGATTTCTGCTTTCGACGTCATTCTCCATTTCAGCACAGGTGTTGGTCACATATTCCAAGGCTTTATTCGCCAGTTCTTCCCGACTCTCTTCTAAAAATGTTTTCAGCTTCAGTACATACTTTTCTAAACTAATATCTTGTATTTGGAGGTATTTTTGGGCGGTGTTGACTTCTTGTAAAATGTGGTACCATAGGTGCAAGAAGCAAAGGAAATTGAAGCTCCCCTTGTATCTAGATATTTAGAAGCATCACCCAATTTCTCCACAGCGTTGACCAACTTTTCGAAGTTTTTAAAGATTGGTTTTACTGCATCATGATTAGCACTCCACCTAGTATCACTAAATCTTTTAACGGTCACTCCAACAGTTTCTTTGAGTGCCTGCCATCTATGTGTTGAACAAGAAAATATATTGTACACGCTTGCCAACGTTCCAAAAAATGTGACCCAAGCAGGAACATTACCAAAAGCATGAACACCATATAGATTGAGAGAATGGTTTGCACAAGGTACGAAAATGGCTTTCGGATTTTGTTCTTTAATCCTTGTTTGTACTCATGTATGAACACTTGACATTGTTGTAGCATTATCGTAACTTTGGCTTCTACAAAGTTATATATCCGAGCTGTTCTTTTCAAGTGATTGGAGTATATCCTCTGTAATGTCGTGTGCCTTTTTCCTACTAAGTGGATTGAAACCTAGAAATGATTTTTTGACCTCTACTTTCCTGTTGTCAATTTTCACATATCTTACTACTTGACTCATCTGTTCAGTGTGGGATATGTCAGGCATACTATCAAATAGTATTCCATAGTACTTTGCTTTCTTGATTTCAGAAATTACTTCTTTTTTTACGGCGTTACCCAAGAGAGAAATAAACTCATTTTGTACTGCAGGCGATAAGTAATATGGTAGAATCATTCCTGCTTGCAATGATTGCTGAAGCCGTATGCTGTGCTCATTTAAAACAGGGTCATAATGTGACAGAACATTTACCAGTTCTAGGAAATTGCCTTGGTTTTCAGAGTCAATGTCTTCTCTATGACCTCTAAACGGCAAATTCTGTATAGCCAAAAAAACTGTTATATCTAAGAGCCTATGTAAAATGTCCTTCCATTTCTTCCTCTCTCTCATTCCAT